>JAPXFY010000025.1:61009787-61034787 GCA_030674185.1 Monoplex corrugatus
CAGAGGCAGTCAGGTGCTCCAGTCCCGTCTGTACTTGGAAGGGCTGAACACACCGCTCTGTTGGCAGTTCACCAGTTGTATGTCCTGGTCGACGTTCTGCTGTCAGTTCATCTTCATCCATCCCCTGTTCCTCAACCTCTTGGAGTCCAGTGTAGAACAAGGTTGACGGGTCTTGACAGAGGAAGCCTTCTTGCATGGCCCAACCAGGTCAAGCGATGTCTGCAAATCCTGGGTATTATTCGGGGCTGTCCTGACTTTTCTCTAATTTGTTCATTCGGGGAAAAAGTTGATCCAGCAGATGCCACAGGCCTTGTGTGGGCATTTCATGTCAAATGCGTCAATTTTGCCTTTTCGTAGCTGGATTTTAGGTACTGTGTCTCACAACCAAATAGCAATACTGACAGCAAATTTGAATTGTAAAAACGAAGGTTGAGTCTCTGAGAATACTTGCTGTTGTTCCAATTTTTCCCAGGCTGGTTATATGCTGCTGACTCTTTACTGATGCAACAACTGAGTTCGTGCTCCATATCCCCTTGGTGGTGGATGCAACTTACAAGGTGGATGAACTCTTCAACGTTGTCAGTCTTCTGATGGGTCACGATGACATCTGCATGTGAGTGATGGTTGCCTAGCAACATGTTGTTTTGTGGCACTTATGGTAAGGCCAAGTCCTGTAATGTCGTTGACTGAGCTGACTAGATCTTATAGAGCATGAGGGTTGTCTACCGATGCCACAGTGTCATCAGTCAAGCCCAGGTTAGAGAGATGATTGCCTGCAGACGATTGTCCTCAGTTCAGTTCATGCAAAGTCTGTCTTTCAATAGCCGGCCATGGAAACCAATCAATCGTCAGTGCTATAGCAAACAGGAGAGGAAAGAGGATACAACCCTGTCATACACCGGTGAGGACTTACAACCAGCCATTTTCAGTTAGTATGCAGCAGCTAGAGTTCTTGTAGATCTCCTCAAAGGCAGAAACCAAATTAGCTGGTACTCTTTATCAAATGAGAATCTTTCAGAGAGTAGGTGCATGGATACTGTTGAAAGCTTTTCCGATGTCGATGAAACCGATTGCTAGTGGCACCTAATATACCTGTTTCTAAAGCAACGTAGAGTGGAGATTTGCTCTGGGCATGATCATTTAAGCCTAAATCATGCCTGTTGTTCATTGAGTTTTTCATCTAACATGGTATGCATACAGTTCGGTATCATCTTACTGTAAACTTTTCCAGATACTGACAATGGTGTTATTCCTTTCCAGTTTTCACAATCTCTGAAGTGGATATGTAGACAACTGTATTGTCTTCCAGATCTCTAGAACAATTTCAGACAGCCAGATTTGTCTACATAAATGACAGAAAACAAAACGGCGACAGCAGAAGCGCATCCAGTAGTCATGATCTGCATGTGGCCTGGCCCCCTTAAAGTGTAAGGAGTTGAAACACTTGCCTGAGGAAGGCTTCTCTCTGAGGACTTTCTGCTGTCTGGGCTTCTCCATAGTTTCTTTCTACTGGTTAGTTAACCCTTTGTGTGTATGTATGTATGTATGTATGTGTATGTATGTATGTATGTATGTATGTATGTATGTATGTGTATGTTGTATTGTATGTATGTTTGTATGTATTTTGTGTATGTGTGTATTGTATGTATGTATGTATGTATGTATGTATGTATGTTGTATGTATGTATGTATGTATGTATGTGTATATGTATGTATGTATGTATGTATGTATGTTGTATGTGTTATGTATGTAGGGTATGTATGTGTGTGTATGTATTATGTATGTGTATATGTGTTGTATGTATGTATGTATGTATATGTGTATATGTATGTATGTATTATATTGTATGTATGTAATGTATGTATGTTGTATTGTATATGTATGTATGTATGTATGTGTGTATGTATGTATGTACATGTATGTATGTGTATATGTATGTATGTATGTATGTATGTATGTATGCAAGAAGCTGATGGATAGGGTGAAGAAGTCAAAGGGTTAAGTTTGTGCTTTGCAAGCATGATAGACAATGCAAGATGCTGCTGGACAGAGTGCAGGAGCAAAAGGGTTAAACAAGAGTAGAGAGTACGACCATTCAATTTGCCCAGCAACTGCAGAAAATTGAAAGAGTATCTCCCCCTTGACCCATACGAAAAGAGAGAATTCGGATAGTTCAAAGTGAAAGTAAACTTGACGAATAAACATCAACCAGCTTGTGACACCACTTTGTCACAAAACACACAAACAAAACACTAAGCTTTCACAGTTTCAGTTTCAATTAAACTTCGGCGGCGTACAACAAATAAACAGCTTTTCCTTCCTCAAACACTAGAGAGTGAGTCATGACTGCGTGTATCGCTTCCCTTTGAATGACCTTTTCGCACGTTCAGCCAGGCCAGCAGAGGGCGCTGCGCTGAATGCAGCCATGTTGGCAAGAATGTGGACCAACGGTTGTGTACGCTGAACAAACTGACCTGTAGCGCCGGGAGAGGGCGGGCCATGACTACCTGTATTTACCTCTTTTACCTGGCTTGTCTACTACTGTCAGGTGGGCTGGTGGTGGTAGTGACAGAGACAAGAGTGGAGAGATGGGCTCAATAAATGGGTAAGACTCAGAGTGGAGAGATGGACTCAATAAATGGGTAAGACTCAGAGTGGAGAGATGGACTCAATCAATAAGTGGGTAAGACTCAGAGTGGAGAGATGGACTCAATCAATAAGTGGGTAAGACTCAGAGTGGAGAGATGGACTCAATCAATAAGTGGGTAAGACTCAGAGTGGAGAGATGGACTCAATCAATAAATGGGTAAGACTCAGAGTGGAGAGATGGACTCAATCAATAAGTGGGTAAGATCAAGTGGAGAGATGGACTCAATCAATAAGTGGGTAAGACTCAGAGTGGAGAGATGGACTCAATCATAAGTGGGTAAGACTCAGAGTGGAGAGATGGACTCAATCAAGTGGGTAAGATCAAGTGGAGAATGGATCAATAATGGGTAAGACTCAGAGGAGAGAGATGGACTCAATAATGGGTAAGCACTTTCAGAGTGAGAAGACTCAATCAATGGTTAAACTCAGGAAGTAAGATGACTCAATAATGGGTAAGAGTCAGTATGGAAGAGGACTTCACAAACTGGGTAACACAGCACTGTTTACAGGCCACAGTAAAACAACACTGTTTACAACAGGCCACAGTAAAACACAGCACTGTTTACAGTCACAGTAAAACACAGCACTGTTTACAACAGGCCACAGTAAAACACAACACTGTTTACAGGCCACAGTAAAACACAGCACTGTTTACAACAGGCCACAGTAAAACACAACACTGTTTACAAGTCCCCAGTAAAACACACATGTTTACAACAGGCCACAGTAAAACAACACTGTTTACAACAGACCACAGTAAAACACAACACTGTTTACAGGCCACAGTAAAACACAACACTGTTTACAACAGACCACAGTAAAACACAACACTGTTTACAGGCCACAGTAAAACACAACACTGTTTAACAAGCCACAGTAAAACCAACACTGTTTACAACAGGCCACAGTAAAACACAACACTGTTTACAACAGGCCACAGTAAAAACAACACTGTTTACAACAGGCCACAGTAAAAACACAACAACTGTTTACAACAGACCACAGTAAAACACAACACTGTTTACAACAGACCACAGTAAAACACAACACTGTTTACAGGCCACAGTAAAACACAACACTGTTTACAACAGGCCACAGTAAAACACAACACTGTTTAACAGGCC
The DNA here is from genome assembly GCA_030674185.1 of Monoplex corrugatus. Lineage (NCBI taxonomy): Eukaryota > Metazoa > Mollusca > Gastropoda > Littorinimorpha > Ranellidae > Monoplex > Monoplex corrugatus. The sequence goes on from JAPXFY010000025.1 coordinate 61,013,562, forward strand.
ACAGTAAAACACAACACTGTTTACAACAGCCACAGTAAAAACACAGCACTGTTTACAACAGACACAGTAAAACACACACTGTTTACAACAGACCACAGTAAAAACACAACACTGTTTACAACAGGCCACAGTAAAACACAACACTGTTTACACAGGCCACAGTAAAACACAACACTGTTTACAACAGGCCACAGTAAAAACACAACACTGTTTACAACAGGCCACAGTAAAACACAACACTGTTTACAACAGACCACAGTAAAACACAGCACTGTTTAAAACAGGCCACAGTAAAACACACACTGTTTACAACAGGCCACAGTAAAACACAACACTGTTTACAACAGGCCACAGTAAAAACAACACTGTTTACAACAGGCCACAGTAAAACACAACACTGTTTACACAGCCACAGTAAAAAAACAACACTGTTTACAACAGGACCACAGTAAAACAACACTGTTTACAACAGACCACAGTAAAACACAACACTGTTTACACAGGCCACAGTAAAAACACAACAGTAAAAACACACTGTTTACAGGCCACATAAAAACAGTTTACAACAGCCAAGTAAAACACAACACTGTTAACGCACAGAAACACAACATGTTTCAGCCACAGTAAAACACACACTGTTTAACAGGCCACAGTAAAACACAACATGTTTACAGCACAGTAAAAACACACTGTTTACAGGCCACAGTAAACACAACATGTTTACGCCACAGTAAAACACAGCACTGTTTACAACAGGCCACAGTAAAACACACACTGTTTACAGGCCAAGTAAAACACACACTGTTTACAACGCCACAGTAAAAAACAGCACTGTTTACAACAGCACAGTAAAACACAACTGTTTAAACAGGCCACAGTAAAACACACATGTTTACAGGCCACAGTAAAACACAACACTGTTTACAGGCCACAGTAAAACACAAACTGTTTACCAGCCACAGTAAAACACAGCACTGTTTACAACAGCCACAGTAAAACACAACACTGTTTACAGGCCACAGTAAAACAACACTGTTTACAACAGACCACAGTAAAACACAGCACTGTTTACAGCCACGTAAAACACACACTGTTTACAACAGCCACAGTAAAACACACACTGTTTACAGGCCACAGTAAAACACACACTGTTTACAGCCACAGTAAAACACACACTGTTTACACGCCACAGTAAAACACGCACTGTTTACAGCCACAGTAAAAACAACAATGTTTAACAGACCACAGTAAAACACACACTGTTTACAAGCCACAGTAAAACACACACTGTTTACAGGCCACAGTAAAACACAGCACTGTTTACACAGCCACGTAAACAAACACTGTTTAAGGCCCAGTAAACACACACTGTTTACAAGGCCACAGTAAAACACAACATGTTTACAACGCCACAGTAAAACACACACTGTTTACACGGCCACAGTAAAACACAACACTGTTTACAAAGACCACAGTAAAACACAACACTGTTTACACAGACCACGTAAAACACAACATGTTTAACAGGCCACAGTAAAACACAACACTGTTTACAAGGCCACAGTAAAACACAACACTGTTTACAGGCCACAGTAAAACAACACTGTTTACAAGCACAGTAAAACACAACACTGTTTACAACAGCCACAGTAAAAACACACTGTTTACAACAGGCCACAGTAAACACAACACTTTTACAACAGCCACAGTAAAACACAACACTGTTTACAACAGCCACAGTAAAACACAACACTGTTTACAACAGACACAGTAAAACACACACTGTTTACAACAGCAATAAAACACACACTGTTTACAACAGCCACAGTAAAACACACACTGTTTACAACAGCCACAGTAAACACAACACTGTTTACAACAGCACAGTAAAACACACACTGTTTACAAAGCCACGTAAAAAAAACACTTTTACAACAGCCACAGTAAAACACACACTGTTACAACAGGCCACAGTAAAACACAGCACTGTTTACAGGCCACAGTAAAACACAGCACTGTTTACAACAGGCCACAGTAAAACACAACACTGTTTACAGGACCACAGTAAAACACAGCACTGTTTACAGGCCACAGTAAAACACAGCACTGTTTACAACAGGCCACAGTAAAAACACAACACTGTTTACAGACCACAGTAAAACACAACACTGTTTACAGGCCACAGTAAAACACAGCACTGTTTACAGGCCACAGTAAAACACAGCACTGTTTACACACAAAAACCAACAGTTAAACTAAACAGCACTGTTTACAGGCCACAGTAAAACACAAGCACTGTTTACAGGCCACAATGATACACACAAACAGCAGGATGTACAGCGAGTTACCGAGCTTTCTTTTCTTGTCTCTGGTTAGTGAAGAATGCGTAGGTCTCCTGGCTTTGTTGATATTGTGCTAGTGTTGATTTAAGGTTAAGTCCACGTAGGCTACTGTCGTTGTGACATGACGTCACTAGGTAAGAGGCCTACTTATTGGTATACTGTCGTTGTGACATGACGTTACAAGGTAAGAGGCCTACTTATTGGTATATGACTTGAGGGCTATATTTTCATTGTGTACATGACGTTACTAGGTAAGAGGCCTACTTATTTATTGGCATACTGAGGCTACTGTCTGTTTGTGAACATGACGGTTAGCTTGACTAGGTAAGAGGCCTACTTATTGGTATACTGTCATTGTGACATGACGTTACTAGGTAAGAGGCCTACTTATTGGCATACTGTCATTGTGTACATGACGTTACTAGGTAAGAGGCCTACTTATTGGTATACTGTCATTGTGACATGACGTTACTAGGTAAGAGGCCTATCCTATACTTATTGGCATACTGTCATTGTGACATGACGTTACTAGGTAAGAGGCATACTTATTGGCATACTGAGGCTATTGTCGTTGTGACATGACGTTACTAGGTAAGAGGCCTACTTATTGGTATACTGTCATTGTGACATGACGTTACTAGGTAAGAGGCCTACTTATTGGCATACTGTCATTGTGACATGACGTTACTAGGTAAGAGGCCTACTTATTGGTATATTGTCGTTGTGACATGACGTTACTAGTAAGAGGCCTACTTATTGGCATACTGAGGCTATTGTCGTTGTGACATGACGTTACTAGGTAAGAGGCCTACTTATTGGTATACTGAGGCTACTGTCATTGTGACATGACGTCACTAGGTAAGAGGCCTACTTATTGGCATACTGAGGCTACTGTCATTGTGACATGACGTTACTAGGTAAGAGGCCTACTTATTGGCATACTGAGGCTACTGTCATTGTGACATGATGTTACTAGGTAAGAGGCCTACTTATTGGTATACTGAGGCTACTGTCATTGTGACATGACGTCACTAGGTAAGAGGCCTACTTATTGGTATTACTGTCGTTGTGACATGACGTTACTAGGTAAGAGGCATACTTATTGGCATACTGAGGCAGACTCTAGGATAGATACGGAAGAACAGTAGTCGATCCTGTGAAACACAAACACACAAACACACACACACACACACACACACACACACACACACACACACACACACACACACACACACACACCACACAGACACACACACACACACACACACACAACACACACACACACACACAGACACACACACACACACACACACAGACACACACACACACACACACACAGCACACACACGCACACACACACACGTACACACACACACACAACACAACACTACACACACACACATATACACACACACACACATACATACACACACACACACCACACACACACACACACACACACACACTCTCTCTCACACACACACCACCACACACCACACACACCACCACTCACACATACACACACATATACACACACGCACACACACACATACACACACAGTACACACACACACACACACACACACACACACACACAACACACACATACACACACAATACACACATACATACGTCTAAAAGCTCATACATGAATAGATGTTAAAAGAAATAACGAGCACACCAACGAACACACACAGACACACACAGACACACACAGACACACACTCACACACACACACACACATACGCATACATACGCATACACACACACAGACACACACAGACACACACATACACACACTCACACACACACAACACACATACACATACACACACAAAACACACACACAGACACACACACACACACACACACACACACACACACACACAAAGTAAGTAAGCCATACTCGTCTAACAGTTTCACTTTTCGGACTATATAACACAAAACTGGTTTGTCTGTTGTCTGTTTTAACTCTCCGATCATTCCGATGGTGTCAGCTTAGTATTTCACCACCACTCCTTTTCCATTTCAAGACCTTGTCAGACCACTCAATCAATGACATCCGAGTGAAAGGTCTGTGGCTTCTATACAATAACAGCACCATAGACAGGAAAGACAGAGAATCCCATCTCATAAATAAACTTGGAACACGCAAACCGTATGGTCTTAATGACAAAAGAAATCCATTGCGCAACAGAATTCAGACATGCCGTTTCATGTTTCTTCCTGTTCCCAGGCCTACCAGATTCATGGCACTGGGCACAATCTACTCCCTTACCTCTTGGCTCTTGCCCTGTGCCTTCTTCAGAACAGGGCTATACCGATATAGCATGGCCACTTCTCAAAATTGCAGAACTCATCTCGCTTCCCTTTTGACATCATAGTTGCCTCCCCTCTCCCCACTTCTTACTACTGCTCATGAAGACATGGGCATTCCATTTCTTACCCACTGGACGAGGCGGCAGGGAAGTTTTTAGTCCCGTTTTTATTATCCATTGTTTGGTGTTTGTGATCTGTTTGCGACCGTGCGTTCGCGCTTGACAAAGGCTAGTTGGCCGAAAATTTGCGCTTGTTTTGTTTTGTTTTGTTGGATACGCGCTTATATTGGTTTTCTTGTTCTTCTGGTTCCTGTTTGCTTGGGCGCGGGCAATCACACTTGTTTTGGATCTTATCAGAGCGTCTCAAGAAGTCATGAAGAATGAAGATAACACAATATGACAGATTGAGTGGGGCATTCAAGATTTATCCCAGTGTGTTGAATCCTTCTCGAATTAACCCTTTAGCTCCTGGACCCTGTCTATCAGCACCCTGCAATGCAGCCATGCTAGCAAAGCAAAAACTTAACTCTTTGACTCCCTCACCCTACCCACCAGTCTTATGCAATAAACTGGTGGATGGGGTAAGGGAGTCAAAGGGTTAAGTTTTTGTAGTGGATGGAGAGGGTGCAGGAGTCAAAGGGTTAACTATAAAACTGTAAACTCAGACTATTCTACCTGTGGAACACTTGGCAGAGGCGTAGGAGGGATTGTTGTTGTTAATGTTGTTGTTGCTGTTGTTGTTCTTCTTCTTCCTTCTTCTTCTTTGTCATCTTCTTCTTTTTTGTCATACCATACCATACCATACCGCTGCAGACTGGTTTAGGCTATTTCAGCCTTTAGTCTGGTCTTTTTCATGAAAAAAAAACTTGGTTATTCATACAGTTGAAAAACTTCTTGCGTGGGTATTGATGGCGCAACCGTCTGAAAGTCTACCTAATCAGATACACGCAGTCTGCCCAATGGCGATCCAGACTGGCCTTGAAGCTGTCAAGAGATGGTGCGTTGACCACTTTTTCTGGGAGCGCGTTCCAGGGATTCACCACTCGATAGAAGAAAAAGTGCTGGCGCAGCGAACTATTGCAACTCCCTTTCTTGAGCTTTAGACTGTGCCCACGGGTCTGCTTAGCACTGTTTTCAAGGACAAGAGGACTCTTCACGTTGTACAACTCGTGTGTGAACTTATAGGTTTCAATCATGTCGCCCCTGTCCCTTCGGTACTGCATGCAGGGTATTTTCATTCTGGCAAGTCGCTCTTCATAGGGATAGTCAACCAAATCAGGAACAACTTTGCTGCTCGCCTGAGAACGCCTTCGATGATGTCCTTATCTTTCTGATACCTTGGTGACCACACACTGTTGGCAAACTCCAGGTGAGGACGCATCAGTGCGATGAACAGCTGTCGCATGGTCTCAGTGTCGAGGTACTGGTAAGTGCGCCTGATCAGCCCTAGAATTCTATTAGCTTTGTTGACCTGTGTCTCGACATGCCAGCTGAATTTGAGCTCCTGATCAACCAATACTCCCAGATCTTTCTCTCCCCTTGATGACTCCAGCAGCACTCTCTCTTCGATGTTGTGTAGTCTCATGCTATACACTGCCTTGGGGTTCCTGCGTCCGAGGTGTAGAACCTTACATTTTGTCGCATTGAACCGCAGCTGCCAACAATCTGCCCAGTCAACGAGTTTATCTAAGTCCTGTTGAATCCTATCCCTCTTGTTTTGCTCCTCTACTGTGTCAAACATTTTTGTATCATCTGCGTACATCTGACAGATGCAGTTCACCACCTCTGGCATGTCATTGATGAATACAACAAACAGCATTGGCCCCAAGACACTACCTTGAGGGACTCCACTTAACACCGGCTCCCAACTGGAGAAACTCCAAGTGATCCCAACTCTTTGTCTTCTGCCTGTCAGAAAGTCTGTAATCCAGTATAACACCTGTGAAGTGACTCCATAGGATTCAAGCTTGGAGATTAACCGCTGGTGGGGCACAGAATCAAATGCCTTAGCGAAATCCAAGTAGACTACATCTACAGGTTTCCCCTCATCTAATGATTCAGTCCATGCATCCAGTACACTCAGAAGGTTCGTAACACAGGATCTCTGTCTGATGAAACCATGCTGGCATGGTGCGAGAAAGTTGTTGACTTCCATGTGGGTTATCACTTTGTCCCTAATGATGGATTCCATAACTTTGCAGACTGTGCTTGTCAAACTCACTGGTCTGTAGTTGCAGGGCTGGCTCCGATCTCCTTTTTTGAACAAGGGAGTGACATTCGCCTCCTTCCATTCTTCTGGCAACTTTCCTTCTTCTTCTGACTTAGTGAAAATAATAGAAAATGGCTCTGCCAACTCCTCGGCAAGTTCCTTCAGAACACGTGAATGAACACCATCAGGGCCGGGAGACTTCCCAGGGTTCAGGCGCTTAAGTTTCTTCAGTACCTCCTTTTTGGAAAAGCTAATCCTTTCTAACTTTTCTGAACACTCTCTTTTCTTACATGATGGCATCTGATTTAGTCTCTCCTGTGTAAAAACACTACAGAAAAATCTGTTCAAGGTTTCAGCCTTATCCGCATTACTGGTTACTATCCTACCTCTTTCGTCTACAAGATCTGCTACACCTTGCTTTGTCTTCAATTTGCTGTTAGCGTAAGCGTAGAAAGATTTAGGATTTTTCTTTGCATCCTTGGCCACAGATCTTTCAAAGTTCCGAACAGCCTTTCTACGTGCTCCTTTGGCCTGGTTCCTTGCTTTTGCATAGGCCTGGTAATCTTTGTCTTCTCTAGTCTCCATGTACCTCTTGAAGCATTCCCTTTTCTTCTTGAGCTTAACAAGTGCGTTCTCATCCCACCACAGTGGTTTTCATTTTTTCGCATTTCCATTATATCTTCCCCCAATGTTGATCTTAGGAATACATTTGTCCATTTCCTCCACTAGCGTTTTTTTGAAACAGTCCCATGCCTCACCAATGCTAAGATCCTTAACTTTCTCAGACAGGTTTACCTCTCTCAAACCCTCCCCCAGTTTCTTGTAGTCTCCTTTAGCATAATTGTACTTTGTCTGTTGCTCCTTAGAAATGTTCTCTGTGTAAACTAGAAACTCGAAGTGAAGGACATGATGATGGCTCCTTCCAAGTGGAGGATTGTGGATGACGTTTCTGACCATACCTTCTTCACTGCTAAAAATCAGCTCAATCAACGAAGGTGCGTGGTTTGGATGAGTATGAGTGGGAAGCTTGACATGTTGAGTCAAAAATGTCTCTCTCACAAATGTCTCCAAGAACACTGTAGCTTTATGGTTTGGACTAGGTGGGGAGGTCTCATTACTCCAGTCAATTTCCTTAAGATTAAAATCTCCTGTTATTAACACATGGGATCTGGCAAAAATCATATTCTTCATAAAACTGTACAATGTTGCATTGTCCTCTGCAGAATTGCTATCAGATCTGTACACAGCCTACAAGGAGTTTGTCTCCCTTTTTCAACTTGATCTCTACCCACACAGTATCTTTAGATCCTGGCTGATCAGACTTTCACTTCCTGCGCAGAGAGATACTTCTTTACATAAATCAAAACTCCTCTCTCTACATTGTCTTCACCGACATTGCAGAAACAGTCATAACCTTCTATGTTCAATTCTACTGTCTGAACATCAAAATGAAAGTTCTTTGGCACCACTTCAGTTATACAAATGATATCTGGATTCTCATTTTCCACTATAAATAAAAGCTCTGTGCGTTTGTTTAAGAGGCTATCTACATTTGAGTATGTACATTTCAACGTTCTGTCATCTATCACTGTTGGTCTCGCTCGACCTCCATGGTACGAGCATCCTGTTTCCTTGCTACATTGACTACCCTGTTCCCTCTGATCACCCAGTGTGCTGTTTCTCCCTTGGCTTTTGCCTCCTCTCGCTTCTGATTTCTTACAGATACCAGGTTTCTTATTCGGTCTCGCTGTAAAGGGGTCAAGTCCTGTTTCAAGTCCTGTCATCTTCTTCTTCTTTGTCATCTTCTTCTTCTTTGTCATCATCTTCTTCTTCTTCTTCTTCTTTGTCATCATCTTCTTCTTCTTCTTTGTCATCATCTTCTTCTTCTTTGTTATCATCTTCTTCTTCTTCTTCTCCTTCTTTTTCTTCTTTTCTTCTTTTTCTTCTTCTTCTTCTTCTTCTTGTTCTTTTACTTCTTCTTCTTCTTTTCTTCTTCTTTTTCTGTTCTTCTTCTTCTTCTTGTTCTTCTTGTTCTTCTTGTTCTTCTTGTTCTTTACTTCTTCTTCTTCTTGTTCTTTTACTTCTTCTTCTTCTTGTTCTTCTTCTTGTTCTTCTTCTTGTTCTTCTTCTTGTTCTTCTTGTTCTTCTTGTTCTTCTTGTTCTTCTTGTTCTTCTTGTTCTTGTTCTTCTTGTTCTTCTGTTCTTTCTTTCTTCTTCTTCTTCTTTCTTCTTCTTCTTCTTCTCTTCTTTTCTTCTTCTTCTTCTTCTTCTTCTTCTTCTTCTTCTTTTCTTTTCTTTTCTTCTTCTTCTTCTTCTTCTTCTTTTCTTCTTCTTCTTCTTCTTCTTCTTCTTCTTCTTCTTCTTCTTTTTCTTCTTCTTCTTCTTCTTCTTCTTCTTCTTCTTCTTCTTCTTTTCTTCTTCTTTTCTTCTCTTCTTTCTTCTCTTCTTCTTCTTCTTCTTCTAACCGACTTTGTCTTTGGGGGTGGGATGGGGGTGGGGACTCATGGGAGTTTTTTTCAACAATTATCTTTTCTGTTTTAGTTTCTTGGTCAAGGTAAAGGTAAAGGTTGTCTCATCAGCTGAACGATGGTTGGGAAGCAATGTATTGGATACTTCAACTACCTTCGTGGGGATGCCGGGGGCTCTTTCATTATAAATAGTATCCCACCTTCTGGAAATTTTGTGATAGAAATTTCCTCTTTTCTGTCACTCTCTTTGTTTCTTTCTTTCTTTCTCCTTTGCTGTCTGTCATTTCTTCCTATCACTTTCTGCCTTGCTGGTCCATTCACATCTCTTAAGAGTGATAATTGGGTACATGTATTAAGTGCATTTTTGGCTCTAGGGAAATGTGAAAACGAAAGCAATTTTAAGTAATTTAAGCCCGTTTTTATATGTTTTAGTGTCCTTAGTTATGTTTAAATTTGTATTCAGGTGTTTTTTTTTAAAAATCCACTGTGCGATAAATTGGACGGAGTGGTCAACACCAGGGGCATCTCCTTAGATTATGTACGCGAATGCATTAATATGTGTACTTAATTTTCTTTTATTTATTTTTTTTCCTATTGTATATTTTGAAACGGTTATAGCCCTGATATGGCTCTACGCAGTCGGCTGGGCTTTAAACAAAAATAACAGTAACAGACAGCTCAACCTTTCCTGGGGTCAGCATGTATGATGGGGGCTGAGTTGGTGATGGAAGTGTCTATCTCATCTCTCTCGCTGTTTTACCATAGCTTACCTGGCTCCCTGTATCAAAGCGCATACAATACAAACTAGACACCATGTGCTACAAAAGCCTCAATAACGCAGCCCCCGATTACCTGTCAAGCCTACTTGAGATCTATCTTCCCTCACGTACCCTCCGCTCTGCCTCCGATCCTCTGATTTTTCGCTTTCCACGCACTAAGCTCAATACCTATGGTCCACGAGCCTTCTCTGTTTCTGGTCCACTCTCTTGGAACAAACTTCCTCTCTCAGTCCGTCAGCAACCTACTTTTGTCTCCTTCAAGTCCGCTCTCAAAACTCACCTTTTCTCCTCTGCATAAAATCCTGACCTCACTCAATCCCCTCTGCAGCCTGTCTTCGCTCGGAGGGGAATCACATTGCAATATATAATTGTATATAATATGCTCTCTATAATTTTCCATTGCTTTTATTCTTTCTCCCCATTTATAGCCATGTGAGTATGTGTGTGTGTGTGTGTGTATGTGGTGTGTGTGTGTGTGTGTGTGTGCGTGAGTGCGTGTGTGTGTGTACGTGCGTCCGTGCATGCGTGCGTGCGTGTGCGTGCGTGCGTGTGTGTGTGTTGTTTCAGCGCTTAGATTTGATTTTATCAAGATTTTGCGCTATATAAATATTGTAATTATTATTATTATTATTATACCCAGTCTTGCACAGGGCCACGTACCCATCCGCAGCTGGGTGGACTTTGGACGACGAACAAAGCATTTCTCTCGAGCCACACTCGAGCCACATAAGCACACGTACTACAAAGAAGACAAATATTTTCTACTTGAATCCAGTGTCAACCTCATAAAAAAGTCGTCCACACCCTCAGCCCTTCCACTGTTCTCTTTCAGGCTGTAATCCTGTAGTAATCCTGACAGAGACTGTGTCACATGACTATTTTCTGTCTGCATTTCTCCCCCTCCCCTCCCCCTGTCATTGTAATCTGTTGTACATACTTCGCTTGTACGCGGCTTCACTAGTGTAGAAGAAGAACTGCCGCCTTTTTATTTTTGTTTAAAAGCCCAGCCGACTGCGTAGAGCCATGTCAGGGCTACAACCGTTTCAATACACACAGAAAAGTTCAACAAGAAAAAAACAACAACAGAAAATTCAGTACACGTATCAATGCATTTGCGCACGTAATCTAAGGAGATGCGCCTGGCGTTGACCACTTCGTCCAATTTATCGCACGGGGGATTAAAAAAAAAACATACCTGATCACAAATCTAAACATAAATAGGGACACTAAAACATATATAAAACCGGGTCTAAATTACCTAAAATTGCTTCTGCATATCTGATTTCCCTAGAACCAAAAACGCACTTAATTAAAACCCCTTCACCGCCAGTGATTTTAGAATGTTAAAGTTCTCAGCGCCAGCTGTTCAAAAACAAAAAAAACAAAAAAAACAAAAAAAACAAAAAAACAAAAAACGAAAAAACAAGAAAAATGCACCTACCGACTTCAAATGACTGTAATTTTCTTATTTCTCAACCGAATTGCTTTCTGTTTTTTTGTTTTTTTTTAAAGAAAGAAGAATGACTGGAGTCTGGGATTATGCAACAATAAAGTCTGTTGGCGGTCTGCCAGACGGTCGCCAAAAGGCGACATCGGCGGTGAAAGGATTTACATGTACCCAGTTATCAGTCCTAAGAGAAAGTACGTAAGACTTTCATCATCATCATCAGGTGCCCTGCCGCATGGCGTTGGCGATCATGGACTTCCATCTGTCTCTATCTCTCGTTGCCCCCAGCATCTCCCCCACCCTCCTCGTCCCCAGCCACTCTGCAGGTCCGTCCAGCATGAGGTCCAACTATATCCTCCACCCTATCCTGTCCCACTTTAGCAGTAAAATCTCCCATTATGACTGTAACTTCTTGTGATTTACACTGGACCTTGGCCATCTCTACAACTCCGTAGAAGTTGTCGATGTCTTCCTGAGTACTTACGGATGTTGGTGCATACACCTGTAAGACTTTACAGAATACATACAGGTGAATGGACCAGCAAGGCAGGAAATGATAGGAAGAAATGACAGAAAGCAAAGGAACAAGGCAGAAACAAAAGACAGTGACAGAAAAAAGGAAAGTTCTAGCACAGAATTTCCAGAAGGTGGGGATATCATTTATACTGAAAGAGCCCCTGGCATATTCACGGGGGTAAGTGCCACTGTGGCTTTTCAGTCTGAGTATAATTATTGTTTGAGCCCAGCTCTTGAAGCTGTGTACTGATGGCTGGCCGCTTCTTGTGGTAAGCCGTGACTCAAGATCTGATATCTTGAGTTCAATCCCAGCCCATTTGTCTGTTTTTGTACGGTTTCCTTAGAACTTATATATTCATTTATCTATTTTTGTATGGTTTCCTTAGAACTTATATATTCATTTATCTATTTTTGTATGGTTTCCTTAGAACTTATATATTCAATTATCTATTTTTGTATGGTTTCCTTAGAACTTATATATTCAATTATCTATTTTTGTATGGTTTCCTTAGAACTTATATATTCAATTATCTATTTTTGTATGGTTTCCTTTTTGTGTTTGTGGTCTCTTTGTTTGTGGTCTCTGTGTTTGTGGTCTCTGTGTTTGTGGTCTCTGTGTTTGTGGTCTCTTTGTTTGTGGTCTCTTTGTTTGTGGTCTCTGTGTTTGTGGTCTCTGTGTCTGTTGTCTCTGTGTTTGTGGTCTCTTTGTTTGTGGTCTCTTTGTTTGGGTCTCTGTGTTTGTGGTCTTTGTGTTTGTGGTCTTTGTGTTTGTGGTCTTTGTGTTTGTGGTCTTTGTTTCTGTGGTCTTTGTGTTTGTGGTCTTTGTGTCTGTTGTCTTTGTGGTCTCTTTGTGTTTGTGGTCTTTGTGTCTGTTGTCTCTGTGTTTGTGGTCTCTGTGTTTGTGGTCTTTGTGTTTGTGGTCTTTGTGTCTGTGGTCTTTGTGTCTGTTGTCTTTGTGGTCTCTTTGTGTTTGTGGTCTTTGTGTCTGTTGTCTCTGTGTTTGTGGTCTCTTTGTGTTTGTGGTCTTTGTGTCTGTGGTCTTTGTGTCTGTGGTCTTTGTGTCTGTTGTCTTTGTGGTCTCTTTGTGTTTGTGGTCTTTGTGTCTGTTGTCTCTGTGTTTGTGGTCTCTGTGTTTGTGGTCTTTGTGTTTGTGGTCTTTGTGTCTGTGGTCTTTGTGTCTGTTGTCTCTGTGGTCTCTTTGTGTTTGTGGTCTTTGTGTCTGTTGTCTCTGTGTTTGTGGTCTCTTTGTGTTTGTGGTCTTTGTGTTTGTGGTCTTTGTGTTTGTGGTCTTTGTGTTTGTGGTCTTTGTGTTTGTGGTCTTTGTGTTTGTTGTCTCTGTGTTTGTGGTCTTTTTGTGTCTGTGGTCTCTTTGTGTTTGTGGTCTTTGTGTTTGTGGTCTTTGTGTTTGTGGTCTTTTTGTGTCTGTGGTCTCTTCGTGTTTGTGGTCTTTGTGTCTGTTGTCTCTGTGTTTGTGATCTCAGTGTTTGTGGTCTTTTTGTGTCTGTGGTCTCTTTGTGTTTGTGGTCTTTGTGTCTGTTGTCTCTGTGTTTGTGGTCTCTGTGTTTGTGGTCTCTTTGTGTTTGTGGTCTTTGTGTCTGTTGTCTCTGTGTTTGTGGTCTCTGTGTTTGTGGTCTCTGTGTTTGTGGTCTTTTTGTGTCTGTTGTCTCTGTGTTTGTGGTCTCTGTGTTTGTGGTCTCTGTGTTTGTGGTCTCTGTGTTTGTGGTCTCTGTGTTTGTGGTCTCTGTGTTTGTGGTCTCTGTGTTTGTGGTCTTTTTGTTTGTGGTCTCTGTGTTTGTGGTCTCTTTGTGTTTGTGGTCTTTGTGTCTGTTGTCTCTGTGTTTGTGGTCTCTGTGTTTGTGGTCTCTGTGTTTGTGGTCTCTGTGTTTGTGGTCTCTGTGTTTGTGGTCTCTGTGTTTGTGGTCTTTTTGTTTGTGGTCTTTTTGTTTGTGGTCTCTGTGTTTGTGGTCTCTGTGTTTGTGGTCTTTGTGTCTGTGGTCTTTTTGTTTGTGGTCTCTGTGTTTGTGGTCTCTGTGTTTGTGGTCTTTGTGTCTGTGGTCTTTTTGTTTGTGGTCTCTGTGTTTGTGGTCTTTGTGTCTGTGGTCTTTGTGTTTGTGGTCTCTGTGTTTGTGGTCTCTGTGTTTGTAGTCTGTGTGTTTGTGGTCTCTTTGTGTTTGTGGTCTCTGTGTTTGTGGTCTCTGTGTTTGTGGTCTCTGTGTTTGTGGTCTCTTTGTGTCTGTGGTCTCTTTGTGTTTGTGGTCTCTTTGTGTCTGTGGTCTCTGTGTTTGTGGTCTCTGTGTTTGTGGTTTCTTTGTGTTTGTGGTCTCTGACTTTATGTCGAGATCCAGAACTGGATGATACAGAATAAGCTATGGTTGAATGGAAATATGACTGAAGCAATGCCCTGGTACAAAGCACGAGCTTTCTACTGTAAAAGTTCTTTCCATCTAACTAGGTGACAACACTTTTGTACTTTCTGATTCAGTCAAGATTCTTGGCATTGTTCTTGATACTCAACTAGATCTTGCTACTATCATCTCCATCGTATAAGCCTGATCAGGAAGTATCTCTCTGTCGAAACAACTGTAAAACTCGTTCTCTCCTTCATAATGTCTCGCATTGACTATTGCAATTCACTCCTGTCTGGTCTTCCTGCCTCCACCATTCACATCCTACAGCGCATTCAAAACAATGCTGCACGCCTCGTACTCAAAAAGAAAAAAGCTGACCACATATCTCCTCTCCTGGCACAACTTCACTGGCTCCCTGTATCAAAGCGCATACAGTACAAACTAGACACCATGTGCTACAAAAGCCTCAATAACGCAGCCCCGATTATCTGTCAAGCCTACTTGAGATCTATGTTCCCTCACGTACCCTCCGCTCTGCCTCCGATCCTCTGACTTTTCGCTTTCCACGCACTAAGCTCAATACCTATGGTCCACGAGCCTTCTCTGTTTCTGGTCCACTCTCCTAGAACAAACTTCCTCTCTCAGTCCGTCAGCAACCTACTTTTGTCTCCTTCAAGTCCGCTCTCAAAACTCACCTTTTCTCCTCTGCATAAAATCCTGACCTCACTCAATCCCCTCTGCAGCCTGTCTCCACTCGGAGGGGAATCACATTGTAATATATAATTGTATATAATATGCTCTCTATAATTTTCCATTGCTTTTATTCTTTCTCCCCATTTATAGCTGTGTGTGTGTGTGTGTGTGTGTGTGTGTGTGTTGTGTGTGTGTGTGCGTGCGTGTGCGTGTGTGTGTGTGTGCGTGCGTGCGCGTGCATGTGTGCGTGCGTGCGTGTGTGTCTGTTCAGCGCTTAGATTTGATTTTTGTCAAGATTTTGCGCTATATAAATATTGTTATTATTGTTATTATTAAATATTGTAATTATCAACTGTCTGTGCAGAAATTCATCACTCAAGCCTATCAGTCTTGTTACTGTCAACGTGCCACGTTTCAGTTCTGTTCGCCGTTGTCTTTCAGCTTCACAGCATCTAAAATTCGCGACTTCTATGATCTTGTGTTGCATAGATTATTATTACTCTCTAGTACGTTTTTCTGTCCGCTTCAAATCCCTTTAGGCTATTTCGACATGAAATTATCTCCCTTCCTTTTTAAAGGAGCGTTTAATTAAAAAAACGAGAGTAAAGGAGTATGGAGATATGAATTCCATAGTAGTCAGTTACTGAGATAGTTGATTTCCTTAAAGATCGATTGTTAACTTTCAAGCATTATAGTGACCCCCTTCAAAGGAGATTTCCCCATTAGACTTTTGAACTGTCACTTTCTGAAGGAAAGTAAACTTACTTAAGTGTGTATGCGTTGCGTGCGTGCGTGCGTGCGTGTGCGCTTGCTTATGTATGTGTATGTATATGTGTGTGTGTGTGCGTGTGTGTGTGTGTGTGTATTGTGTATGTGTTTGTGTGTGTGTGTCTCTGTGTGTGTGTTTGTGTGTGTGTGTGTGTACTCTGTGTGTGTTTGTGTGTGTGTGTGTGTGTGTGTGTCTGTGTTTGTGTGTATCACTGTGTGTGTGTGTGTGTGTGTGTGTGTGTGTGTGTGTGTGTGTGTGCGTGTGTGTGTGTATGGGAGAGACAGAGAAATAGAGAGAGAGACAGAGAGAGAGACAGAGACAGTGAGAGAAGACGGAGAGAGAGAGAGAGACAGACAGACAGAGACAGAGAAGAGAGAGAAGAGAGAGAGAAGACAGAGACAGACTGACAGAGAGACAGACAGATAGAGACAGAGACAGAGAGACAGATAGAGAGAGACAGAGAGAGAGAGAGAGAGAGAGAGAGAGACAGACAGACAGACAGAGACAGAGAGACAGAGAGAGTATTTAAACTATGTGACCTCATTACAGAGAATGACGAGGGTTTGTCTGATGACATATATATATATATATATAACACATGACTTGTTGTTTGGTGTGAGACATCTGTTCTCTGCTCACTCAACCACAGAACACAATAAAACACTTTGAAAAGTGAACAGAACTTTTGCTGCTGTTTTATGTTTTGTGAATTTATCTCTGGTGTTCCGTTTGCTTTTGCTTTGTGTGGTTTGCTTTGTGTGGTTTGCTTTGTGTGTTTTGACTTTGTTGTGCTTTGTTTGTGTTGCTTTGATCTTTGTTGTTTTTGCTTTGTGTTGTTTTTGTTTTGTTGTGTTTTGCTTGTGTGTGTTTTGTGTTTGTTGTGTTTTTGCTTTGTGTGCTTTGCTTGTGTGTTTTGTTTGTGTGTTTGTTTTGTGTGCTTTGACTTTGTATGTTTTGCTTTGTGTGTTTTGTTTTTGTGTTTGTTTGGTGTTTGTTTGTGTGTTTTGTTTGTGTGTTTTGTTTTGTGTGTTTTGTTTTGTGTGTTTTTGTTTTGTGTGTTTTGTTTTGTGTGTGTTTTGTTTTTGTTTGTGTGTTTTTGTTTTGTGGTGTTTGTTGGTTGTGTGTTTTGTTGTTGTTTTGTGTGTTTTGTTTGTGTGTGTTTTTGTTTTTGTGTGTTTTGTTTTGTGGTGTTTTTTGTGTGTTTTGTGTTTTGTTTGTGTGTTTTGCCTTGTGTGTTTTGTTTGTGTGTTGTTTTGTGTTTGTTGTGTTTTTGTTTGTGTGTTTTGTTTGTGTGTGTTTGTGTTTTGTGTTGTGTTTTTTGTGTGTGTTTTGTGTGTTTTGTCTTGTGTGCTTTGCCTTGTGTGTTTTGTTTGTGTGTTTTGTTTTTGTTGTGTGTTTGCTTGTTGTGCTTTGTCTTGTGTGTTTTGCTTTTGTGTTGTTTTGTGTTTTTGTGTTTTGTTTTTGTTTTGTGTGTTTTGTTTTGTGTGTTTGCTTGTGTTGTTTTGTTTGTGTGTTTTGTCTTGTGTGTTTTGTTTTGTGTGCTTTGCTTGTGTGTTTTGCTTTGTGTGTTTGCTTTGTGTGTTGTGCTTGTGTGTTTTGTCTTGTGTGTTTTTGGCTTTGTTGTGTTTTGTCTTTGTGTGTTTTGCTTTTGTTGTTTTTTTTGTTGTGTTTTTGTCTTTGTGTTTTGTCTTGTGTGTTTTGTTTGTTGTGTTTTGTGTTTTGTTGTGTTTTGTCTTGTGTGTTTTGTTTGTGTTTTTGTCTTGTGTGTTTTGTTTGTGTTTTGTCTTGTGTGTTTTGTCTTGTGTTGTTTTTGTCTTGTGTTGCTTTGTTTCTGTGTGTTTGTCTTGTGTGTTTTGTCTTTGTGTGTTTTGCTTTGTGTGTTTTTGCTTGTGTGTTTGTTTGTGTGTTTTGCTTTGTGTGTTTTGTCTTGTGTGTTTTGCTTTGTGTGTTTTTGTTTGTGTGTTTTTGTCTTTGTGTGTTTTGTCTTGTGTGTTTTGTCTTGTGTGTTTTGTTTGTGTGTTTTGCTTTGTGTGTTTTGTCTTGTGTGTTTTGCTTGTGTGTTTTGCTTTGTGTTTTGCTTTGTGTGCTTTTGCTTGTGTGCTTTTGCTTGTGTGTTGCTTGTGTTTGTTTGTGTGTTTTGCTTTGTGTGTTTTGTTTTGTGTGTTGTTGTTGTTTTGTGTGTTTTTGTTTTGTGTGTTTTTGTTTTGTGTGTTTTTTTGTCTTTGTGTGTTTTGTTTGTGTGTTTTGTTTTGTGTGTTTTGCCTTGTGTGTTTTGCTTTGTGTTTTGTTTGTGTTGTTGTTGTTGCCTTGTGTGTTTTGTTTTGTGTGTTTTGCCTTGTGTGTTTTGTTTTGTGTGTGTTTTTGTTTTGTGTGTTTTGTTTTGTGTGTTTTTTGGTTTTGTGTGTGTTTTGTTTTGTGTGTTTTGTTTTGTGTTGTTTTTGTTTTGTGTGTTTTGCTTTGTGTGTTTTGCTTTGTGTGTTTTGCTTTGTGTGTTTTGTCTTGTGTTTTGCTTTGTGTTTTTTGATCTGTGTGCTTTGTCTTGTGTGTTTTGTCTTGTGTGTTTTGCTTTGTGTGTTTTGTCTTGTGTGTTTTGTCTTGTGTGTTTTGCTTTGTGTGTTTTGCTTTGTGTGTTTTGTCTTGTTGTGTTTTGTCTTGTGTGTTTTGTCTTGTGTGTTTTGTCTTGTGTGTTTTGTCTTGTGTGTTTTGTCTTGTGTTTTGTCTTGTGTGTCTTGTTGTGTCTTTGTCTTGTGGTTCTTTGCCTTGTGCGTTTTGCTTTGTGTGTTTTGCTTTGTGTGCTTTGCCTTGTGTGCTTTGCCTTATGTGCTTTGCTTTGTGTGCTTTGCCTTGTGTGCTTTTGCTTTGTGTGTTTTTGCTTTGTGTGCTTTGCCCTGTGTGCTTTGCTCTGTGTGCTTTGCCTTGTGTGCTTTGCCTTGTGTGATTTGCTTTGTGTGTTTTGCCTGTGTGTATTGCCTTGTGACTTTCTTGTGCGTTTTGCTTTGTGTGTTTTGCCTTGTGTGCTTTGCCTTATGTGCTTTGCTTTGTGTGCTTTGCCTTGTGTGCTTTTGCTTTGTGTTTTTTTTTGCTTTGTGTGTTTTGCTCTGTGTGCTTTGCTTTGTGTGCTTTGCCTTGTGTGCTTTGCTCTGTGTGCTTTGCTCTGTGTGCTTTGCCTTTTGTACTTTGCTTTGTATGTTTTGCTCTGTGTGCTTTGCTTTGTGTGCTTTGCCTTGTGTGCTTTGCCTTGTGTGCTTTGTTTTGTGTGCTTTGCCTTTTATGCTTTGGTTTGTGTGTTTTGCTCTGTGTGCTTTGTGTTGTGTGTTTTGCTTTGTGTTTTGCTCTGTGTGCTTTGCCTTGTGTGCTTTGTCTTGTACTCTTTGCTTTGTGTGTTTTGCTCTGTGTGCTTTGCTTTGTGTGCTTTGCCTTGTGTGCTTTGCTTTGTGTGTTTTGCTCTGTGTGCTTTGCCTCGTGTGCTTTGCCTTGTTTGCTTTGCTTTGTGTGCTTTGTCTTGTGTGCTTTGCCTTGTGTGCTTTGCCTTCTGTGCTTTGTCTTGTGTGTTCTGCTTTGTGTGTTTTACTTTCTTTCGTTAATCAATTGTGGACAATGTTTCTCCTATATTTCAGGTTTTGTTTACAATGTTGTTGTTGTTGCTGCTGCTCATATTGTTGTGATCGTGAGTGTGTGTGTGTGTGTGTGTGTGTGTGTGTGTGTGTGTGTGTGTGTGTGTGTGTGCGTGCGTGTGTGTGTGTTTGTGTGTGTGTGTGCGTGTGCGTGTGTGTGTGTGTGTTTGCATGTGTGTGTGTGTGTTTGTGTGTGTGTGTGCGTTTGTGCTGTGTGTGTGTGTGTGTGTGTGTGTGTGTGTGTGTGTGTTTTGTGTGGTGTGGGGCGTGTGCGTGTGTGTGTGTGTTTGCATGTGTGTGTGTGTGTGTGTTGTGTGTGTGTGTTTGTGTGTGTGTGTGTGTGTGTGTGTGTGTGTGTGTGTTGTGTGTGTGTGTGTGTGTGTGTGTGTGTGTGTGTGTGTGTGTTGTGTGTGTGTGTGTGTTTGTGTGTGTTGTGTGTGTGTGTGTGTGTGTGTGTGTGTGTGTGTGTGTGTGTGTGTGTGTGTGTTGTGTTTGTGGTGTGTTGTGTTGTGTGTTGGTGTGTTTCATTTTTTATTGTTGTTTCAATCCGAAGTGGGAACGATGAAAGGTTAATGTTTCCTTTGAAAATTATACTTTACAACTGATCGTTTGAAGGGTAACATTCAAAACATTTTACCCTTTCTTTTAAAAAAAGAGACATCCAAACCTGATAGTTTTAAGGTGTGATCAAGGGCAGGTCGAACAGAATGGCTCGAGGGCTTTGACGTATCAATTCAAAACAGCAATCTCCAAGGTCATCTTACGAACAATAAACTTACCGTAAAAAAAAATAATTGGTTCTATCTTTTTTTTTCTGTCGCTGTCTGCTATTGTGACGTTTTGACTGACGTCATGTTTACGTACTTGGTTGTATATCAAATGGAGTGGAACCCCCAAGCGAAGAGGAACGTTGGCAGACCCTAAAACAGACGTGTGGAGGATGAATGGGAAAATGAGATGAAAGCAGTTGGATGGACATGGGCCCAGTTGAAGAGAACAGCCCACAACTTGAGTCCGCTGGAGAAATGCTGCTGCGGCCCTATGCTCCCACAGAAATGTTCAGGAATTCATCTCACTTCCCCTCTGACATCATATTTGCCTCCCCTCTCCCCACTTCTTACTAATTATTACTCACAAACACGTTGCGATTTCGTTTAGTCAACATATTTGCCTCCCCTCTCCCCACTTCTTACTATTATTACTCACAAACACGTTGCGATTTCGTTTAGTCCTCTTCAGCCGCTGGACGAAGCAGCAGGGAAAATTTCAGCCTTTTTCTTCTAATTTTGTATTTGGTGTTTGTTTGTGATCTTACATTCACGCTTGACAAAGGCCAGTTGCCCAAACATTTGCGCCTGTCTTGTCTGGTTGTATTAAAGACGTGTTTGATTCTTTTTTTTTTTTTTTTTTTTTTCGTGTTTTTCTGGTTCAGGAATAAGTCAACTTGTTCATATATAAGCTTGTTGCAAAGCTGTTTTGTTCTGTTTCCTTAAGACATATAATATTCATTTATCTGTTTCCTCAGGCCTTATATATTCATTTATCTGTTTTTATATTGTTTCCTTAGTACTTATATATTCATTTATCTGTTTTTATATTGTTTCCTTAGGACTTGTATATTCATTTATCTGTTTTTATATGGTTTCCTTAGGACTTGTATATTCATTTTCTGTTTTTATGTGTTTAGGACTTGTATATTCGCTTAGGTCTTGTATATTATTT
>JAPXFY010000025.1:61057287-61072287 GCA_030674185.1 Monoplex corrugatus
ATGCTAGCAAAGCAAAAATTAACCCTTTGTCTCCGTCACCCTATCCACCAGTTTCCTGCAGGAAGCTGGTGGATCGGGTGAGGGAGTCAGAGGGTTAAATTAGAAGCTGGTGGATAGAGTGAGGGAGTTAAAGGGTTAAATATCTGCAGTTAGTGGATAGGGCGTGGGAGTCAAAGGGTTAATTCCACTTCACTATACCACAAATCACTAACAATACGCACCACACAAAATACTGTGTTCCTAAGGGAAGAAGAGCAGCTACAAAAGCAACGCCCAAACAGCATTAACAAGTTACCGTGGTGTAGTGGTTAGCGCAAAGAACTACCGACTGGAAGGTTGTCGGTTCCAATCCCTATCAGTGCCTTCAAAAATCATTGTGGGAGTTTTCGGTTCAAACCAGCTCGTACCCAGAGCTGAGCGTGTTATGGGCTCGTTGAGAAGACTGGGACCACACAGTCGAGTTTCATCCACTTCACGGATGCGTCATTATGATGTTTTGCAAATTTTCAGACCAACACTGCAGATGTCTGTATCTCTCAGGCCTGGTTGACGCCAGGATATATTATGATAGTAAGCGCAGAGTACAGTTCTGTCACGCAGTCTCATTATCATCCTCATCGTCATCATCATCAGTGAATTCTGAACAAAAATCTGTGCCAGCTCTTGTGGTCATTAAGATGGCGTAGAAAATGAGACAACAACAAAACAATAACAAAACAAAACAGAAAACAACAACCAACCAACGAACGAACGAACGAACCAACGAACCAACCAACCAACCAACCAACCATCCAACCAACCAACCAACCAACCAACCAACCAACCAACCAACCAACCAACCAACCAACCAAAAATAATGTGAGCACAAAGGTAACCCCTGAAAATGCGAGGAACCTAACACAACAACAACAACAAAACAACAACAACAACAACAAAACAACAACAACAACAACAACAAGTGAAACAATAACACCTCTACTTACCCAGCCTACCAGTTCTCCACAGCAGCCACAGTGGATGGATGATAACAGCACACACTAAACAGCACATTTCATGGAGATTGTCTTCCAAACTCAAAATTAATCTCTAAAAATCTAACCCCAACCGAGTGCGCAGTGACGTGATCATGATCACCGGCACGATCAGCAACGCTCCCAGCCACATAAGGAACACCCCCAACCCCTCTTATCAGAATCACACCTCCATCAGCTAACAGCTATAATCATGGCAACTGATTCAACTTTTCCCGTACCCTCGTAGGGACGCCAGGGACTCCTTTAGTATAAATACATGTACTATCCTGACCTTTTGGAAATCACTGATAGATATTTCCTCTTTTCTGTCCCGCTTTGTTTCTACCTTACCCCTGTGCTTTGTGTCAAATATTCCTATCATTTTCCGCCTTGCTGGTCCATTCCGCGAGGGCTGATAGCCAGAACCCAGTATCTCATTGTTTATCAATTTTCACTTTTTTGTACTGAACTGTTGCTTTTGATGTGATCATTCACCTGGTGGACTTTGTATTTACCATGATACTGATTTTTATTTGGTTACCTATAAACCAGAAACCAGTTTCTCAAAATGCAGATATGCCCTCTCACCGAAAACCCAGTTAAAAATCGTCTCCTGTAAACAATCAGAAAATTGAGATACTTGGTTCTGGTTCAAAACAAGTGCGACTGCCCGCGCCCAAGCAAACAGGAACCAGAAGAACAAGAAAACCAATGTAAGCGCGTATTTAACAAAACAAGACAAAACTTCCCTGCCGCCTCGTCCAGTGGATAAAAATTTTGGGGTCCCTTTTTATCCACTGGACGAGGGGGCAGGGAAGTTTTTAGTCCTGTTTTTATTATCTGTTGTTTGGTGTTTGTGGTCTGCTTGTGACCGTGCGTTCGCGCTTGACAAAGGCCGGTTGGCCGAAAATTTGCGCTTGTTTTGTCTTGTTTTGTTAAATACGCGCTTACATTGGTTTTCTTGTTCTTGTGGTTCCTGTTTGGTTCTGGTTGTCAACCCTCGTACAGTACTCTGTAAAGTCTTACAGACTTTCTGGGAGGTTTTGTAACTGGGTGCATGTACATGTATTTCCTGCATTTTTTGGCTCCAAGGAAATGTGATATGCAGAAGCAATTTAATTTTGGGCAATTCAGGCCAGTTTTTATATTTTTGTGTAGACCTATTTATAATCATGTTTATACATTTGTGTTCAGGTTAGCTTGTTCAACCCACCTGGTGATCGATTGGTCGAAATGGTCAATGTCACAATGTTAAGATATAGGTGACTGGCAGTGTCTTGCAGTTTATGCAGGTTCGTGAAGATCTAGCAGTCGATCGTTCTTCTCAGAGACAGAATACACCAGTCCAGGTTAAATGAAAATGATCTTTTATTTGAAGAACGAATGAAACACAATAGGAACTGGGTAAATACTTCACACATCCAATGCACCACTCCTGGTTTGCTGAATTATTCTTCTTCAGCCCTCAAATCTACACACAGCAACTCCACAAATCTACACACAGCAACTCCACAAATCTACACACAGCAACTCCACAAATCTACAGCAACTTCTCTATCTCTGATAGCAGGCTTTACACTTCAACTCTTCCAATCGCTCTCTTTCTCTTTCTCCCTACAGTCACGCTTTATTTATAACATCATGGAAAGTTCCACAATATTCTCGGCTTTTCCCTAGATTTCCAACCAATCATAGTCACATTCTCGAACCTTCCCTTTCTGGAATATTCTATAGTTCTAGCCAATCATTGTACAGGTTAAATTTGTAGCCAATCATTGTACAGATTAAATTTATTTACGATTTTCGGAACATTCTAGAAAGATCTAAGCTATTCTACGTTTTTCTTGTCATTTCTAGATTGTTCCAAAGGATTCTACATATTTACATACAACGAAATCAAACTTAAACATATATTTTCAGTGTTAATATAAACCAAAAAAAACATTCTCGATTCATTATTGAGTGAAACACAAATCAATCTTCAAGAACGAACAGCGGAGAATATCTGAATGGACAGACACATTTTGACGTCACACTTCTCTTATCGGCCTTCGCACTTTCACATTGAGTTTCTCTTTTTGGAATGTAACAGTCAGCAACAGGAGCATACCCTTAGATTATGTTCGCGAATATATTGATGTACTACTTGATTTTCTTTACCTTTCATTTTCTTCAGGGTGATGGAAGTGTTGTATATGTTTTGATATGGGTATAACCCTGCTAAGGCTGTGTGCAGTCGGCTGGGCCTTAAACAACAACAACGAGAATAATGATAATAATCACTGTCATCATCATCAAGTGCTCTGCCGCATGGCGTTGGCGATCATGGACTTCCATCTGTCTCTATCTCTCGTTGCCCCTAGTATCTCCCCCACCCTCCTCATCCCCAGCCACTCTGCAAGTCCGTCCAGCATTTTCTCCTTGGGTCTACCCGGTGCTCTCTTTCCCTCCAGCTTTCCCGTTGTGACCAGGTGCTCCAAATCCCCTTTCCTCATAAAATGGCCTATAAATGTTGCCTGTCTTTTCCTAATCTTCCTTATGAGTGATCTACTTGTGTCTGCCTCCATCAAGACTGTCTCCTTTGTTTTCTTTGCTGTCCATGGAATCCTCAACACTCTTCTTAGAAACCACATCTCGGCTGCCTCAATCTTGTTCTGGCTTTGTTTGTTGACTGTCCACGCCTCGCATCCGTACAACAGTATTGGTTCTATATAACACTCAAGAACTCTCTTCCTGATGTTAATTGATAGGCATTTGTTGGTAAGAATGCTTGTCATCTTACCATCAATAATCACCGTATCACCTTTATACAACACTTTGACGTTTTATCATTTCTGTTTCTTGCTGCCTCTTTTCCTACACTCCCCCCACCCCCACACCCCTACCCCCGATCTCTGTCACAAATTCACTGCCATCAAATGTTCACCCTCACACCCAGATAATTTGTGACCCATTCTCACAAAAGGCACAATAAGTCTCAGTTTAGGCATTTTTAGGTTTTGGTATCACTATAAAGTTTAGAATCTCAGCTTTCAAATGGTAGTAAAGTTGAGTTTCAGGCTACAAAAACAGAAAAAAGTTATGGACTTTCAAAGATAAGAGGGGTCAAGTCAGCCATTTTGAGAAAAACTGTTGAAGAGAATAGGCCTGCATTAAATATCAACCAAATCAGCTAAAATTCCATACTTCCCTTGTTTACTTAATTGTCCATCCATCCAAAACAACAAAAAGACAAATAGATTTAAGAAAAGCATACTTTAATCACCAAAATGTTACGGAACGTGTGAATATTTTGAAAGGAGAAGAAAACATTAAAACACAAAAAAAATGATACTTATCGATTGAATTTGACTTTATTGTGTTAGGACATGGTGTAAAAAGTGGTTATAAAGCATGAAAATGCAGAAAACTCAAAATCGACTTATTGTTCCTGTTCAGAGTTTTCAGCCCACAGCAGCAGAAGGCCTCACCCGACTTATTGTATCTTTAGTCAGAACGGGTCACATTTGTTTCACTCCCCATCCCTGTTCCCCGCCCACCCTCACCGTTGGCCATCCACGTTGTATTGTTACAAAATGTACAGTGTCCCATAGGATCAGGAAGTTGGGAGTCAGTGTCCACGCCAAGCCCACCAACACCATCAGAAGCCAGTTAGTCCACCCCAAAGACAAAACAGACAAATTGGACAGATCAGGGATGATATACAAGATAGACTGCCAGGACTGACCATAGTTATATTGGCGAAACTGAGCGCAACTTGCACAAAAGATTAAAAGAACACAAACGTGAATCCTCTCCAGTGGGAGAACATCTGACCCACACCCAACACCACTTTGAAAAGTGTGCAAGTTCTCAACAAAGAAGCAAGATGGTTCCAGAGGGGAGTAAAGGAGGCAGTTTACATCGCCGCAAGGAACCCCACCTTCAACCGTGACCGGGGCCGACACAACCTGCCATCGGTGTACTCCTCACTTATTCAGTCGCACTGTCGTGAGTTCGCTCACGGCGGTGCGCACTGAAGCCAGTTCTCAACCCAGCAGTTGCGCTGAAGAAGTCGGCCGGATCGCCGACGAAAACTACGCAGTAAGTAGCTTTTTTGTCACTGAGAGACAGGTTCAACCAGGTAGTCATTAAGATGGTAGAGACTTCATCTGTTCTCAGGGCCAGCATTATAAGGGCGGTGCCCTCTCCTCCCTTCGCTGCTTTATCTTCTCTAACCCAACAAAGAAAACAAACGAGACAGTCTTGATGGAGGCAGACACAAGTAGATCACTCATAAGGAAGATTAGGAAAAGACAGGCAACATTTATAGGCCATTTTATGAGGAAGGGGGATTTGGTGCACCTGGTCACAACGGGAAAGCTGGAGGGAAAGACAGCACCAGGTAGACCCAGGGAGAGAATGCTGGACGGACTTGCAGAGTGGCTGGGGATGAGGAGGGTGGGGGAGATGCTGAAGGCAACGAGCGATAGAGATGGTTGGAAGTCTATGGTCGCCAACGCCATGCGGCAGGGCACCTGATGATGATGATGATGATGATGATGATGATGATGAACCCAACAACGCCGGATGGCCGTTCATAGCAGGATTGAATGGAAGTCGCCTGCCAGAAGTTTTGATCGAGCGGAATTCACATCCGTGCAAACCCGTGTTTTCAGATTGGAATGCTGTACCTCTGTGACACACAGACCGCATCAACAGAAAAACTGACATGGTATTATTAAACCTTCATTGATTAGAATATTTATATTGTCACATATTCAAAACAAGAGTGACTGCCCGCGCCCAAGCAAACACAAACCAGAAGAACAAGAAAACCAATGTAAGCGCGTCTCCAACAAGACAAAACAAAACAAGCGCAAATTTTCGGCCAACTAGCCTTTGTCAAGCGCGAACGCACGGTCACAGACAAATCACAGACACCAAACAATGGATAATAAAAACGGGACTAAAAACTTCCCTGCCGCCTCGTCCAGTGGGTAAGAGATGGAATGCCCATGTCATCATGAGCAGTAGTAAGAAAAGGGGAGAGGGGAGGCAACTGTGATGTCAAAAGGGAAGTGAGATAAGTTCTGCAATTTTGAGAAGTGGCCATGCTATATCGGTATAGCCCTGTTCTGAAGAAGGCACAGGGCAAGAGCCAAGAGATAAGGGAGTAGATTGTGCCCGGTGCCAAGAATCTGGTAGGCGTGGGAACAGGAAGAGACATGAAACCGCATGTCTGAATTTTGTTACTCATGGTTTGTCGTTAAGACCATGTGGTTTGCGTGTTCCAAGTTTATTTATGAGGTGGGATTCTCTGTCTTTCCTGTCTATGGTGCTGTTATTGTGTAGAAGCCACAGACCTTTCACTCGGATGTCATTGATTGAGTGGTCTGATTGGTTGAAGTGATTGGGGATAGTTTTATCCCTTTGGTGGCGGATATCAGCCAAGTGTTCTTTGAAAAGTGTGTCAAGGTGCGTCCAGTTTCACCAATATACAATTGGGAACATTTAGAGCAGCTGATCAAGTAGACAATGTTATAAGTTTGACAGTTGAAATGTTTTGTAATTCTCATATGAGATTTGGGGCCTTTGACTGTGGTGGCTGAGCACAAGAAAGGACAAGTCTTGCATTTAGGTTTGTTGCATGGAGAGGTTCCTGGAGGTTGGCTGACTGGTTTGCTGAGATTCGAATGCACCAGCAAGTCGCGGGAGAATGGTGTCTCTCTTGTAGACGATCAAAGGGCGCTTTTCAAAGGTTTCATCTGTAGTGGGACTGGATCGCAAAATGTTCCAGTTGGACAAGATGATCCTTTTTATGAGGTGCACGGACGGGTGGTAAACTAGACTGAGGACTGGCCGATCCTCTGTGACAGCTTTGGGCTTTGAATGGAGGGCATTTGGCCGAGAGACAGAGCTGACTTTTTTCCGGGCTTCATTGATGACCTCGGGTGGGTAATGTCTGCGCAGGAAAAATCTAGTCATTTCAACTGCTTTGTCCTGAAAATTGTCTTCGTCTGAGCAGAGGCGTCGTAGTCTCAAGAACTGCGAGTAGGGAATGCTGTTTCTGGTGTTGGAAGTGTGAGATGATTGGTAGTCCAGGTAGGAATG
Source organism: Monoplex corrugatus (assembly GCA_030674185.1). NCBI lineage: Eukaryota > Metazoa > Mollusca > Gastropoda > Littorinimorpha > Ranellidae > Monoplex > Monoplex corrugatus. Next base: position 61,064,394 of record JAPXFY010000025.1, read on the forward strand.
TGAATCTGTAGGTTTGTAGTGGACTGTAGTGACTAGTTGTTCAGATTGAAGGGAAACTTCGATATCCAGGAAGCTTATGGATGTGTTTGAAATTTCATATGTGAACTTGATGGATGGGTGAAACGTTTGAACGTAGTGGATGAATTGTAAAAGTTGGTCATGATCGAGGGATGTCATGCCAATGCAATCGTCTATGTATCTTTTGTATAATTCAGGTTTGGGTTTCTTGTATTGTTGTAGGATATGTTCCTCCAAATATCCCATGAATAAGCAGGCATAGCTGGGGCCCATCTTAGTACCCATGGCGACTCCGCTAACTTGCCAGAACGTCTCATCTCCGAACGAAAATGTGTTCACAGATGTTTTGTACGTTATAAGATGTTTGTATGTGAGCAATACTTGTTTTATATGTAAAAAATTGATGTCATTTCTGTTATCACCTTGTTCGTTGATATGATGCTTGATTATCGTACAGCAAGAAGATATAATTTGAAGAACAAATTCATAAAAAGAATGTTGACATGTGCTTGATGTTAAGCTTTAGACTTCCAATGTATAAAATATCATTATGTTATTTTCTGTATGACTTGGCTCGTCACAGCTCCACAACTTATAAGAACACAGGCAAAAAGCGAAGTGTGACAGGATTATTTTTTGGTAAAAAGCATTTCTACTACCAACATCATTCTCATTGTAAAATAACTTTTCTTTTTCGCAGTGTCAAGCTGCGTCTTCGAGACCAAACAACTCAGAGCCATAATGAACATTAGGTTGAATCTGCGCGTAAAACATTTCGTATGCACAGATTTACAGTGTAATTCAAGATTCAAAACAAGTGTGACTGCCCGCGCCCAAGCAAACAGGAACCAGAAGAACAAGAAAACCAATATAAGCGCGTATCCAACAAAACAAAAGAAAACAAGCGCAAATTTTCGGCCAACTAGCCTTTGTCAAGCGCGAACGCACGGTCACAAACAGATCACAAACACCAAACAATGGATAATAAAAACGGGACTAAAAACTTCCCTGCCGCCTCGACCAGTGGGTAAGAAGGGGACCAAATGGAATGCCCATGTCTTCATGAGCAGTAGTAAGGTGTAATTCATAAATAAAATGTTGACAAGTGTAATTCATGCAATTTAGAAGGGTATTTTTGGCTTCCCTTGCCAGAGCCAGATCTTGACATGTAGAAACAAACGTCAGCTTTGTTGAGAACTAAACACGTAATTATTTATACATATTCACCCCAGCTATAATGACTCCATTTAGAAGTCCCCCTTTCTGGTGGCGAAATATCCTCAATTCCTTAACAATCTATTTTTGAATGAAGCGTGGACGATGCACAATGCATACTGTTTAGTAGTGACTTTAACCCAACAACACATTCAGAAAATAAAGTCACGTCCCAAAAGCAATATAAGTAATCCAAAATATGCGAGTGTGAACCTAATTCTTGCTCTCTGTCTGTCTGCCTGCCTCTCTGTCTCTCTCTCTGTTTCTTTCTCTCTCTCTCTCTCTCTTTCTCCTTTTCTTTCTCTCCATCTCTCTTTCTCCTTTTCTTTCTCTATGTCTCTCTTTCTCTCTTTCTTTCTGTCTCTCTCTCTCCTTCTCTCTCTCTCTCTTTCTATCCTTTTCTTTCTCCCTGTCTCCTCTCTCTCTCTCTCTTTCTCTCTCTCTCTGTCTCCTCTCTCCTCTCTTTCTCTCTCTCTCTTCCTTTCTCTCTCTCTTTCTCCATGTTTATTTCGCGAAAACGTCGCCGTAAAATTTAATGACTTTGTTTTATGCTCCTTGCCACAAGGACAAAAATGTCAATGGCAATAAACCATTTTCAGTTTCAGTTTCTCTCTCTCTCTCTCTCTCTCTCTCTCTCTCTCTCTCTCTCTTTCTCTCTCCCTCTTTCTCTCTCTCCCTCCCCCCTGTCTCTTTTTCTCTCTGTGCATTTCTCCCTCTTTCTTTGTCTCTCTCTCTCTCTCTCTCCTCTCTTTCTCTCTCTCTTTCTCTTTCTCTCTCCTTCCTCGCTCTCTCTCCTTCCTGTCTCTCTCTCTCTCTCTTTCTCTCTCTCTGTATCTCCTCTCTCTCTTTCTCTCTCTCTGTGTCTCCTCTCTCTCTTTCTCTCTTTCTCTCTCTCTCCCTCATTCTCCCTCATAGGCACTCTCTTTCTTTCCCTCCGGTCGACATGAAATAATCTTGCTCTCTCTGTCTGTCTGTCTGTCTGTCTCTCTCTCTCTCTGTCTCTCTCTCTGTCTCTCTGTCTCTGTCTCTGTCTCTGTCTCTCTCCCTCACTCCCTCCCCCCCTCTCTCTCTCCCCCCCTCTATAGGCACTCTCTTTCTCTCCCTCCGGTCGACATGAAATAATCTCCATATTCATTTAAAGAGAGGTATAGAACAAACACCTGAGAAAGGAATGACAAATACAATATTAATAAACTTGTAAAACATGACTGATGACATGGCTCGTCACAGCTCAACAGCTTACAAGAACACAGAAAAGAAAAGCGAAATGGGACAGGAATATTTTTGTCACGAATTAAAGGCCGTTGGTTGTGACAGCTATGACTGAACTGCTATCAAAATGTATGCCACGGTCGTTCCGAAACATCTGTTTCTGTATGATCGTCAAGGATATAAATCACATTGCGTGTCAAAAGTTGAAAGAACACGATGAAAGGTTTATTACATTATTTTATACTCCCTCTGGGGATTCCGGGGGCTCTCTCAGTATAAATAGTAGTATGAAATGAAAATTCTGTGCAAGAAATGTCCTCTTTTCTGTCACTTAATTTGTTTCTTTCTTGCTTCTTTGCTTTCTGTCATTTCTTCCTATCGTTTTCTGCCTTGCTGGTCCATTCGCCTGTATGTGTTCGATAAAGTCTTAAAATACTTTCTCTTCGGATTGATAATTAGTACATGTATTAAGAGAATGCTGGACGGACTTGCAGAGTGGCTGGGATGAGGAGGAGATGCTTGGGGCAACGAGAGATAGAGATGGTTGGAAGTCCATGGTCGCCAACGCCATGCAGCAAGGCACCTGATGATGATAATGATTAAGTGCATTTCTGGCTCCAGGAAAATGAGATTATGCGAAAGCAAGTTCAGGTCATTTAAGTCCGTTTTCATATAAGTTTTGGTGTCCTCATATTTGTATTTAAATTTGTATTCAGGTATGTTTTTTAAATCCCCTTTGCGATAAATTGGACGAAGTGGTCAACGGCAGTGGCATCTCGTCAGATTATGTGTACAGATGCATTGGTATGTACTTGATTTTCTTTTCCCTGTTCCTTTTCCTGTTGAAATATTGTGTGTGTTTTGACCCTGTTATGGTCCTGACATAGATCTACGCAGTCGGCTGGGCTTTAAACAAAACTAATAGTAACAGTAACGTCATTTTATACAACGGAACGAATAAAAGTTTCTTGGAGAAAAAAGTGGGTCTAGATATGTGATGCATGAATGTTTTATGTGATGAATGAATGTTTCTTTGGGAATGTGTGGGTCTATATATGTGATGAATAATGCTTTCTTAAGGGAATGTGTGGGTCTATATATGTGATGAATAATGCTTTCTTAAGGGAATGTGTGGGTCTATATATGTGATGAATAATGCTTTCTTAAGGGAATGTGTGGGTCTATATATGTGATGAATAATGCTTTCTTAAGGGAATGTGTGGGTCTATATATGTGATGAATAATGCTTTCTTAAGGGAATGTGTGGGTCTATATATGTGATGAATAATGCTTTCTTAAGGGAATGTGTGGGTCTATATATGTGATGAATAATGCTTTCTTAAGGGAATGTGTGGGTCTATATATGTGATGAATAATGCTTTCTTAAGGGAATGTGTGGGTCTATATATGTGATGAATAATGCTTTCTTAAGGGAATGTGTGGGTCTATATATGTGATGAATAATGCTTTCTTAAGGGAATGTGTGGGTCTATATATGTGATGAATAATGCTTTCTTAAGGGAATGTGTGGGTCTATATATGTGATGAATAATGCTTTCTTAAGGGAATGTGTGGGTCTATATATGTGATGAATAATGCTTTCTTAAGGGAATGTGTGGGTCTATATATGTGATGAATAATGCTTTCTTAAGGGAATGTGTGGGTCTATATATGTGATGAATAATGCTTTCTTAAGGGAATGTGTGGGTCTATATATGTGATGAATAATGCTTTCTTAAGGGAATGTGTGGGTCTATATATGTGATGAATAATGCTTTCTTAAGGGAATGTGTGGGTCTATATATGTGATGAATAATGCTTTCTTAAGGGAATGTGTGGGTCTATATATGTGATGAATAATGCTTTCTTAAGGGAATGTGTGGGTCTATATATGTGATGAATAATGCTTTCTTAAGGGAATGTGTGGGTCTATATATGTGATGAATAATGCTTTCTTAAGGGAATGTGTGGGTCTATATATGTGATGAATAATGCTTTCTTAAGGGAATGTGTGGGTCTATATATGTGATGAATAATGCTTTCTTAAGGGAATGTGTGGGTCTATATATGTGATGAATAATGCTTTCTTAAGGGAATGTGTGGGTCTATATATGTGATGAATAATGCTTTCTTAAGGGAATGTGTGGGTCTATATATGTGATGAATGACTGTTTCCTGGGGACATTTGTGGGTCTATATATATATATATATATATATATATATATATATATATATATATATATATATATATATATATATATATGATGAATGAATGTTTTCTTAGGAAATGTGTGGGTCTGTATGTGTGATGAATGAATGAATGTTTCTTTGGGAAATGTGTGTGGGTCTATAAATTTGACGATTTTTTTTTTGGGTGGTGGTGGAGATGTATGGGTCTATACATATGTGATGAATGAATGTTTCTTTGGGAAATGTGTGGGTCTATATATCTTATGTATGACTTTGGGGGATGTGTCGGTCTAAATATATGATAAATGAATGTTTCTTAGGTGAAATGTGTGGGTCTATGTATGTGATGTTGAATATTTCTTAAGGGAATGTGTGGGTATATATATGTGATAAATGAATGTTTCATGTGATGAATGAATGTTTTTTTGGGGGGATGTGTGAGTCAATATATATATATATATATATATATATATATATATATATATATATATATATATATATATATATATGTATGTATGATGAATGAATGTTCTCTTAGGAAATGTGTGGGTCTGTATATATGATGAATGAATGTTTCTTGGGGGGATGTGTGGGTCTATATATATATACTAGAGCCTTAAAGCGATGGCAGAGGCAGCAGAAAGGAGCTCAAGCTGGATCTGGGCAAGGAGGAACGAAAAAAAGTGAACTTCATAAGGATTAAATTCCCTACAGATGATGTGTGCCCCGTTAGCACATTGGTAAAACCGCGTACCGCAGTTCTGAAGCGCAGAATCGCCCAGGTTCGATCCCCGGCGTGGGAAAAAAAAAAAAAAATAGACAACAGCAGAAGGGCATCCAGGAGTCATGACCTGGATGTGGCCCGGCCCCCCGAGAGTGTAAGGAATTCAGGGCCGAAACACTTGTCTAAAGGGGGTTACTTCTCTGAAGACCTTCTGTTGTCTAGCTCTCCCTAGAGTTTCTTTCTACCTATATATATATATATTATATATATATATATATATATATATATATATATATATATATATATATATATATATATATTTGTGTGTGTGTGTGTGTGTGTGTGTGTGTGTGTATGCATTTGATGATTGAATGTTTTGTTAGGAAATCTGTGGGTCTATATATGCGATGAATGAATGTTTTCTAAAGTTACCCCCCCCCCCTCCATTCTTCTCTGTGCCTCATTTTAACACTTTATCAGTACATAGGTTTGCACAGTCTCAGAAAGGTTGCTAGGTAACTTGCGGCAGATTTGGGTGGAGCGCATATGGAATTGTCCGAGTGCCACGAATACCTCCAAACTTCAAACCATTCATGGGTTTTTCTGCTGTAACTGCTTGATTTTTGAAGAAACCCAAAAATATGACTTGCTAGGGACCACACTGTCAAGTACAGTAAATATGCGTACACTGTCACAGTCCCAACAGAAGGAAAACAGGGTTGTGTCCCTTGCAAAGGTAGGAACAGATGGAAACACACAGACAAAATAGACTTTTTATTTCACAGAATAAAATACTTGGTAGACAAAGAAAGGACAGAATAAAACACCTGGTAGACAAAGACAGGACAGAATAAAACACCAGGTAGACAAAGACATGACAGAATAAACACAAAGTAGACAAAGACAGGACAGAATAAAATACCTGGTAGACAAAGAAAGGACAGAATAAAATGCCTGGTAGACAAAGACAGGACAGAATAAAATACTTGGTAGACAAAGAAAGGACAGAATAAAACACCTGGTAGACAAAGACAGGACAGAATAAAGCACCAGGTAGACAAAGACAGGACAGAATAAAACATCAGGTAGACAAAGACAGGAGAGAATAAAATACATGGTAGACAAAGACAGGACAGAATAAAATACCTGGTAGACAAAGACAGGACAGAATAAAACACCTGGTAGACAAAGACAGGACAGAATAAAATACCTGGTAGACAAAGAAAGGACAGAATAAATACCTGGTAGACAAGACAGGACAGAATAAAACACCAGGTAGACAAAGAAGGACAGAATAAAATACCTGGTAGACAAAGACAGGACAGAATAAAACACCTGGTAGACAAAGAAAGGACAGAATAAAATACTGGTAGACAAAGACAGGACAGAATAAAACACCTGGTAGACAAGAAGACAAATAAATACTGAGACAAGAAGGACAGAATAAAACACCTGGTAGACAAGAAAGGACAGAATAAAATACATGGTAGACAAAGACAGGACAGAATAAAACACCTGGTAGACAAAGACAGGACAGAATAAAATACATGGTAGACAAAGACAGGACAGAATAAAACACCTGGTAGACAAAGAAAGGACAGAATAAAACACTGGTAGACAAAGACAGGACAGAATAAAATACATGGTAGACAAAGAATGGACAGAATAAAATACCTGGTAGACAAAGAAAGGACAGAATAAAATACCAGGTAGACAAGAAAGGACAAATAAAACACCTGGTAGACAAAGACAGGACAGAATAAAATACCTGGTAGACAAAGACAGGACAGAATAAAACACCTGGTAGACAAAGAATGGACAGAATAAAATACATGGTAGACAAAGAAAGGACAGAATAAAATACCTGGTAGACAAAGAAAGGACAAAATAAAACACCTGGTAGACAAAGAAAGGACAGAATAAAACACCTGGTAGACAAAGACAGGACAGAATAAAATACCAGGTAGACAAAGACAGGACAGAATAAAACACCAGGTAGACAAAGACAGGACAGAATAAAATACCTGGTAGACAAAGAATGGACAGAATAAAACACCAGGTAGACAAAGACAGGACAGAATAAAATACCTGGTAGACAAAGACAGGACAGAATAAAACACCTGGTAGACAAAGAAAGGACAGAATAAAACACCAGGTAGACAAAGACAGGACAGAATAAAACACCAGGTAGACAAAGACAGGACAAAATAAAATACCTGGTAGACAAAGACATGACAGAATAAACACCAGGTAGACAAAGACAGGACAGAATAAAACACCTGGAAGACAAAGAAAGGACAGAATAAAATACCTGGTAGACAAAGACAGGACAGAATAAACACCAGGTAGACAAAGAAAGGACAGAATAAAATACCTGGTAGACAAAGAAAGGACAGAATAAAACATCTGGTAGACAAAGACATGACAGAATAAAACATCTGGTAGACAAAGACAGGACAGAATAAAAACACCTGGAAGACAAAGAAAGGACAGAATAAAACACCAGGTAGACAAAGAATGGACAGAATAAAACAC
>JAPXFY010000025.1:61079787-61089787 GCA_030674185.1 Monoplex corrugatus
TTGTGTAAAGTAAAGGATAACAAAGGTAATAAATGACACATGTGTAAAATGAAAGAGAAACAAAGGTAAATGTAAAATGACACATTGTGTAAAGTAAAGGAAACAAGAGGTATAAAATGACGCATTGTGTAAATGAAAGGAAACAAGAGTTAAAATGACACATTGTGTAAAGTAAAGGAAACAAGAGGTATAAAATGACCATTGTGTAAAGTAAAGAAACAAGAGGTATAAAATGACACATTGTGTAAAGTAAAGAAACAAGACGTATAAAATGACACATGTGTGTAAAGGAAACAAGAGTTAAAATGACACATTGTGTAAAGTAAAGAACAGAGTATAAAATGACACATTGTGTAAAGTAAAGGAAACAAGAGGTATAAAATGACGCATTGTGTAAAGTAAAGAAAACAAGAGGTATAAAATGACACATTGTGTAAAGTAAAGAAAACAAGAGGTATAAAATGACGCATTGTGTAAAGTAAAGGAAACAAGAGGTATAAAATGACACATTGTGTAAAGTAAAGGAAACAAGAGGTATAAAATGACACATTGTGTAAAGAAAGGAAACAAGAGGTATAAAATGACACATTGTGTAAAGTAAAGGAAACAAGAGGTATAAAATGACACATTGTGTAAAGTAAAGGAAAGAAGAGGTGTAAAATGACAACATGTGTTAAAGTAAAGGAAACAAGAGGTGTAAAATGACACATTGTGTAAAGTAAAGGAAAGAAGAGGTGTAAAATGACACATTGTGTAAAGTAAAGGAAACAAGAGGTGTAAAATGACACATTGTGTAAAGGAAACAAGAGGTATAAAATGACACATTGTGTAAAGGAAACTAGAGGTATAAAATGACACATTGTGTAAAGGAAACAAGAGGTATAAAATGACACATTGTGTAAAGTAAAACAGAGGTGTAAAATGACACATTGTGTAAAGTAAAGGAAACAAGAGGTATAAAATGACACATTGTGTAAAGTAAAGGAAACAAGAGGTGTAAAATGACACATTGTGTGAAAGGAAACAAGAGGTAATAAAATGACACATTGTGTAAAGGAAACAAGAGGTATAAAATGACACATTGTGTAATGTAAAGGAAACAAGAGGTATAAAATGACGCATTGTGTAAAGTAAAGGAAACAAGAGGTATAAAATGACACATTGTGTAAAGAAACAAGAGGTGTAAAATGACACATTGTGTAAAGGAAACAAGAGGTATAAAATGACACATTGTGTAAAGGAAAGGAAACAAGAGGTGTAAAATGACTGCATTGTGTAAAGTAAAGAAAACAAGAGGTGTAAAATGACGCATTGTGTAAAGTAAAGAAAACAAGAGGTGTAAAATGACGCACTGTGTAAAGGAAAGGAAACAAGAGGTGTAAAATGACGCATTGTGTAAAGTAAAGGAAACAAGAGGTATAAAATGACACATTGTGTAAAGGAAAGGAAACAAGAGGTGTAAAATGACGCATTGTGTAAAGTAAAGGAAACAAGAGGTAAAAATGACGCATTGTGTAATGTAAAGGAAACAAGAGGTATAAAATGACACATTGTGTAAAGTAAAGGAAACAAGAGGTGTAAAATGACGCATTGTGTAAAGTAAAGGAAACAAGAGGTATAAAATGACGCATTGTGTAAAGTAAAGGAAACAAGAGGTGTAAAATGACGCATTGTGTAAAGTAAAGGAAACAAGAGGTATAAAATGACACATTGTGTAAAGTAAAGGAAACAAGAGGTGTAAAATGACGCATTGTGTAAAGTAAAGGAAACAAGAGGTATAAAATGACGCATTGTGTAAAGTAAAGGAAACAAGAGGTGTAAAATGACGCATTGTGTAAAGTAAAGGAAACAAGAGGTATAAAATGACACATTGTGTAAAGGAAAGGAAACAAGAGGTGTAAAATGACGCATTGTGTAAAGGAAAGGAAACAAGAGGTGTAAAATGACGCATTGTGTAAAGGAACAATCCCGGCTGAATAAAATTGTCATAAAATAATTTAAAACATGACTGACGTTGGCTTAGCCATGTCACCACTCCACAGATCATAAAACACAAAACAAACTGACAGGCTCATGTTTATAATAAATTTTAAAGGCCTTGACTAAAGTAAAGGTGGTATCTTTATTACACATTACAAACATTATGAAGAAACTGACAGGATTATGTATGTAATAGATTATGAAGACTCTGAATAAACTGACGGTGTTATCTTTCATCATCATCATCATCATCATCATCATCAAATGCCTTGCCACATGGCGTTGGCGATCATGGCACTCCATCTGTTTCTATCCCTTGTTGCCGCATGCACATCTTCCACCCTCTCTGTCTTCAGCCACTCTGCAAGTCCGTCCAGTATTTTTCCCTGGGTCTACCTGGTGCTCTCTTCCCCTCCAGCTTTCCTGTTGTGACCAGGTGCTCCAATTCCCCCTTTCTCATAAAATGGCCTATAGATGTTGCCTATCTTTTCCTAATCTTCCTTATGAATGATCTTCTTGTATCTGCTTCCATCAAGACTGTCTCGTTTGTTTTCTTTGCTGTCCATGGTACTCTCAACATTCTTCTTAGAAACCACATCTCGGCTGCCTCAGTCTTGTTCTGGCTTTACGTGTTGACTGTCCACACCTCACAACCGCATAACGTTATCGGTTCTATATAATTTTCAAGAACTCTCTTCCTGATGTTAATTGATAGGCCTTTGTTGGTAAGAATGCTTGTCATCTATTTGAATGCTGTTTTGGCTTGGCCGATTCTGCCGGCTTTTTCTGATGTGCATCTGCCGTCTGGTGAAATGATCGTTCCCAGATATTTAAACTTCAACCTGTCTCAAAGTTGTGCCGTTTGCTGTTATTTTGCATGAGAGGATTTCATGTTTTTACTGATCACCATGACTTCAGTCTTCCTGCTGTTTAGTTCCAACCCCTTACCTTTGCTTTCTATTTCTATTATATTCACAAGGTTTTGTAGGTCCCTTTCATTTTTTGCAGTTAGCACGGTGTCATCTGCGTATCGAATGTTGTTTATCATTTTTCCTCCAACCTTTAATCCAAGGTCTTCCTCTAGGTTTCTCAGGGTGTTTTCGCTTTACAGCGAAAACAGATATGGTGAAAAAACACAACCTTGTCTGACTCCTCTTTTGATATTTTGGAAAGAGCTTATATCGTTTTCTATTCTCACTGCAGCTGTTTGTTCCCAATACATATTTCTGATTATTCGAAGATCTTTTCCATCAATATTGAGTCTTTCTAGTTGTTTGATCAATTATTCATATCTTACCCAATCGAAAGCCTTGGTATAATCAGTTCAGTTCAATGTCGAGCTTGCTCGGCTATCCATGACACGTTTCCTCCATCCTTCTCTGTCAGACATTGCAGTAGGTAGTTCATCATACTGACAGCCCGTATCATCCATCAGTTGGTCGATGAAGGTCTTCTTTGAACGTCCTGGTCTTTGTTTGCCGTGACTGGGTCTCCATAGTAGAACATCTCCTACCAGTTCTTCTTTGCTACGCCAGCAGTATAATCAACAAAGCATAAATGTAAATCCTTATTCACCTCTACTGACCTCTCTATGATAGTTCTTAGGATGTATATTTATTACATATTTAGCGTCTTATAAATGTTATTGTTATTACCATCATTATCATTCTTCTTCTTCTTCTAATTATTATTATAATTATTATCATATCCCGGGAAGAACTCGTACAAATGCAGCGCCACCTATTTCCTTTTTTCTGTAACGGAATTTTGTTTTAAAGCTGTATTATCTTTCGTGGAATCTGGAATGGAATGGAATCGTTATTTAATGTCTGTTCACAATAGTGATTTTAGACACACACACACACACACCACACACACACACACACACACACACACACACACACACACACACACACACACACACACACACACACACACACATGTACATGTTTATATATACAGGGAGAGGGAGAAAAAAAAAAGGGTGGGGGACGGGGATGGGAAGGGGTAGTGAGGGTTTGAATGTAAGAAGGGAACAATTACAATTAAGAATTCAGAACATTAAGTTAACAGTGTCAATCAATAACAGACTACAATTAATTAACTCTTCATAACAATCTGCCAACAGGGGATCTGAGAATCAGTTGGACTACCGAAATAATATCATTATTTTTGTTGTAAAGGATATCTCTAGAGTCAGTACATGAAAAATCGAGATTGTTATTTCTATATATCGTAAGTAAGATAGGACATTCAAAGAGCAGATGGTGGACAGATAATGCTTTTGAACAAATACATACATTCTGTGTATATTTTGTTTTCCAAGAGTTAAGCCTTAGTTTGTATATCAAGGACGCTAGCTGTCTGGGGCAGTTAGGTATCAGGCTTTGAGTATTGGAAAAAATTGTATAAAGTGAACATTCTAACACAGAACCAAGTTCATGAACTGACAGTCGTATGTTATGGACAGTTACGGTATTTGCATTATTGGATGCACCGTCTTTTGCTAATTTGTCCGAAACTTCATTCCAATACAGTCCACAATGTGACAGAACCCAGCAAAAATTTATACCAACACCGCTGGATGAAATACAATGTATCAAATGTTTGATCTCAAATATAATGTCATTTCGTATTACATTTTCTGTTTGTTTCAAGCTACGTAACACTGATTTAGAATCAACACACAATAGTATATTGTAGATATCGCATGAGAGGCTGTTAATATAGTTAAGAACCATCAATATCGCGTATAATTCTGATGTAAAAATAGAGAAGCCTTACCTATGTAAAAAGATTTTGTACCTTTAAGGCAGGAATGACGAATCCAGCTCCGCTATCAGCTGTATCTAAAACGGACCCGTCTGTGAAAATTTTTAGGTGATTATTATATCTTTCGTGATGATTACAAGAACCGCTGTTTCAATCATTTGACTTAGCAGAATCCAGAATGAGAAACAACATCCAATGGTCCAGTTCAATCTTCGGATGGTATGTCCAACCCATTTCTATCATACATCAAATACTGCTGGCACAGGCTGAAATCCCATAGTGTGTGTGTGTGGTCTCACGAAAACCACGCTGATGGTGAAAGATGACAATTATGTCGGTATTTGTTTAGTTGAAAGATATCTCTGTTCGAAAAGCCCTTGCTTGGTCTGCATGTCACAAGCTGAAGATGATATGGACTTCTAACTTGAAAAAAGAACTAAAGATTCGTCTCTTTTACGTCCACTGTCGAGTCTGTGTTGCTCTACAACTCGGAAACATGGACCTTAACAAAGCAGATGGAGAAGATCTTGATGGGACATATACTCGCATGTTGATGATGGCATTAAGTGTCACTTGGAAGCAGCACATGACTAACGAAGAGCTGTATGGATACCTCCCTAAAGTTAGTGACAAGATAAGAACACGAAGGCTTCGCCTAGCCGGTCACTGTATGCGACATCGAGGAAGTTGCTTCACAACTTGTACTGTGGCAGCCAACTGGAGGGAGAGCGAACAGGGGAAGGAAGACAACAGACTTCATTGATCTTGTCAAAAGGGACACTGGCCTCGAAAACATCGATGAGATCAAGGCAGCTATGTTGGACAGGAGCAAGTGGAAGGAGTACGTCACAGAGATCGGGAGATCGGCCAAACTAACTTGTTTAGTCCAGCCTGCCACCAGCCCTCCAGACTATTCCACCACTCCGTCCCTCACAGTCAACGATGCCCACACGCTGTTTCATGGCACTGATGAAACAGGCCATCCCTATCCCTGGAATGTTCATACCCCATCAAACCTTCATAGGCATTAAACTGGATTTTGTGGAATAATGGTTTCAGTTCTGAATATTCATAACGGTCACATCGGGTTACGTTTATGGCTTTTCTTTCACTGTTTTAGGGTGTACGTGTGAATGGTGATTTGAGCTGACCCCTCCTGTTTGTGATGTGAGATTTCTTTTGTTGACGTAAGACGTATCGGTTTTTGTGTCTGCGTCGTTTTTCAAACCAGCTAGCCACACTGGTGTTTCCATAAGCCTGTTATTGAAAATACTGACTTGATCAAACAAAAAAATTTAGAAATATGCACAATTATGAACGACAGAAAAAAATGGGGATGCTTGTAGTCTAGTGTTGATAACTGTAATGAAAAATGGATAATAAATACACAATGAAGAAAGTTTGCAAAATGAATAAAACAAAAGACGATTCATATTCCTTATTTATTTGCTGTATTTGGTGTGATTTATTAGCATTGCCTGACTATCATCATCATCATCAGGTGCCCTGCTGCATGGCGTTGGCGACCATGGACTTCCAACCAACTCTATCTCTCGTTGCCCCCAGCATCTCCCCCACCCTCTTCATCCCCAGCCCACATGTACATTAAATTTTTGACGTATCATTTCATCTGACTTTAAGAGTCCAAGGTTTAGTTTGATGTTGCTTTTGGTCTGTTTCCTTTTCCTCAATTTCAACCTAAACCTTCCGACTACCGGATTGTGGTCACTGTTGCAATCTGCGCCTGGTAGTGTTTTTGCTGACAGTAAAGAATTTCTAAATCTTTTGTTGATCAGGATGTAGTCAATTTGATTTTTGGTATTATCTCCTGGACTCATCCAAGTCTATTTTCTTCTGTTAGGCTGCTCAAACCAGGTGTTTCCTACTATGAACTGCCTGACTATAATTATACAACGTTCAATGTAGTCAAAATCTTACCATCAGCACAAAGTGACTGAATATTACTCACCATTAAGACGTTTGGCGTAAGTCCCCTTTACAGCTTGGCTTTGGGGTTGCCCGTTTGATGGGTGATCTGCTTCAACACTGACGCTGTAGGCATGAATCAAACAGCCACACAGACTTACACATCCCGTCATTTCTTTGTGTGGAGGGTTGAAGTTAAAAGGCCACAATTTTAAACGCGTGACAATTAAACGTCTTTTTATGGAAATGCTCAGACTTTTTGTCGCAGTACAAAGGAAACAGGTTTTCCACTCGTGAAGACAAGAGGTCCGTTTCTTACACACCGCCATGATGGCGTGCAAGTGGCGAGATAGCGAGTAGTGCACACCGCCATGATGGCATGCAAGTGGCGAGATAGCGAGTAGTGCACACCGCCATGATGGCATGCAAGTGGCGAGATAGCGAGTAGTGCACACCGCCATGATGGCGTGCAAGTGGCGAGATAGCGAGTAGTGCACACCGCCATGATGGCGTGCAAGTGGCGAGATAGCGAGTAGTGCACACCGCCATGATGGCGTGCAAGTGGCGAGATAGCGAGTAGTGAGGTCGAGAAAAAAAAAAAAGTGTGTTACGAAACAGACACAAGGTGGCGGTAGATTTTCAGCCACAGAAGAAGGACTCATCGTCAGACACACAAAGGCGACTTGCTCGACTGCCGTCTTTACCTTGCCAGAAAGATCCTCTCAGTGCTACCTAGCCTTACCTAGCGAATACCTAGCCACATTTGCCACTAGGTGGAACAAAGAAACGCAACTACCTAGCTGTAGAGCAGTGCGGTTTCCGCAAGCACAACTTCAAAATCGACCTTGAAACCACAATCCGTAGAGCCTTTCTAAACAGAAAACATGTAATCACCTTGTTCTTTGACCTACAAAAAGCATATGATACCACCCGGAAACCAGGAGTACTTTCAGACCCATGAATCCGGTTTTCGACGCTACCTCCTTCTGTTTATTAAACATTTCTTGGCGAAATGACAAATTGAAGACCATGTTGGCAATACTCTATCCGACATCCATGAGCAGAAAGAGGGTGTACCCAAGGGAGTGTTCTCTCTCCTGGTCCGTTCAGGATCAAAAGCAACAATATTGTCAACTCAGTACAGCAGGGTTCTGACTATTCTCTGTTTGTGGATGATGTTGCTCCGTATGTAATAGGAAGCATCTAAGCAGGCGTTCAGCTCCAGCTCTGCGTAATAAGATGCAACAGTGGGCAGGGGTAAACAGCTTTATTTTTCTCTGCAACTAAAACACAGTCTATCCACTTTCATAACCTCCAACAATTCGTTGCTGATCCTGCGATCCGTCTGGGAAAGTCCTGTCCTTCAAGATGTGAAAGAGGCTACAATTCTCGGAGTCATTTTTCAAACCAAATTTACCTTTCCTTAGTCATATCGAACATCTTAAAATCTGATGCCAGAACGCTGTCAATACTCTCCGAGTCGTAGCTCACATGAACTGGGGTGCTGATAAGTAAACACTGCTTTACCTCTACAGAACCTTGATCCCATCTGAAATGGACTATGCATATGGTTCTTCAGGACCTTCCTGCCTAAAAACACTTGATGCCATTTACCATCAAGGGCTCTGCCTCTGTTTTGGAGCATTCAAAACTACCCCTGTATACAGTTCGTAAGCAGAGACAGTGGAACCCTCCCTTTCTTACAGTAGACTGAAACTAACCTTGTTGTTGGAAACGTTGAAGTTGTTGATTAATGCACGCTTGCTTTTCGTTCTTTTCTTTTATTTGTAAGTTTGCAATTCTTCATGATTAAACAACAAAAAAATATCATTCCCATTTATTCTCCCAAGTTTTGATACACTTCCGATTTTTTTGCATATGTAGATTAGCAAGGGCTGGCTTTAAATCAGGCGTAACTGGAGCTGATGTTACCGCCATTGAGTAACAAAGTGTTTTCAAGTTTCAAGTGTATAAGCTGAATACCAGAAACAAGTGTCGATGTTCGTTTGCTTATATTCATACATAAAAGCACTGACATAACACCAACATAATACTAACCACACAGAACCATCTCATGGCTATATAAACATAATATTAACCACACAGAACCATCTCATGGCTATATAAACATAATACTAACCACACAGAACCATCTCATGGCTATATAAACATAATACTAACCACACAGAACCATCTCATGGCTATATAAACATAATACTAACCACACAGGAAGATCTCATGGCTATATAAACATAATACTAACCACACAGGACCATCTCATGGCTATATAAACATAATACTAACCACACAGAACCATCTCATGGCTATATAAACATAATACTAACCACACAGGACCATCTCATGGCTATATAAACATAATACTAACCACACAGAACCATCTCATGGCTATATAAACATAATACTAACCACACAGAACCATCTCATGGCTATATAAACATAATATTAACCACACAGGACCATCTCATGGCTATATAAACATAATACTAACCACACAGGACCATCTCATGGCTATATAAACATAATACTAACCACACAGGACCATCTCATGGCTATATAAACATAATACTAACCACACAGAACCATCTCATGGCTATATAAACATAATATTAACCACACAGAACCATCTCATGGCTATATAAACATAATACTAACCACACAGAACCATCTCATGGCTATATAAACATAATACTAACCACACAGAACCATCTCATGGCTATATAAACATAATACTAACCACTCAGGACCATCTCATGGCTATATAAACATAATATTAACCACTCAGGACCATCTCATGGCTATATAGACATAATATTAACCACACAGAACCATCTCATGGCTATATAAACATAATACTAACCACACAGGACCATCTCATGGCTATATAGACATAATATTAACCACACAGAACCATCTCATGGCTATATAAACATAATACTAACCACACAGAACCATCTCATGGCTATATAAACATAATACTAACCACACAGGACCATCTCATGGCTATATAAACATAATACTAACCACACAGGACCATCTCATGGCTATATAAACATAATATTAACCACACAGGACCATCTCATGGCTATATAAACATAATACTAACCACACAGGACCATCTCATGGCTATATAAACATAATACTAACCACACAGAACCATCTCATGGCTATATAAACATAATACTAACCACACAGGACCATCTCATGGCTATATAAACATAATACTAACCACACAGAACCATCTCATGGCTATATAAACATAATACTAACCACACAGGACCATCTCATGGCTATATATTAATAA
>JAPXFY010000025.1:61109787-61114787 GCA_030674185.1 Monoplex corrugatus
GAGCATGACCTCCCAGTGGAGTCCATCATTATCACGTCAAACCCTCAGGCATAAACAATACCTCCCTGTTCCTCCTCACCATCTGAACCCCCCCCCCACACCCACTCCCCTCACTCTGCCCTCCCATGCCCCTACAGCCCAATAACACACACAGTGAGGTGTGGCCACGCTTCGTCTTTAACCTTGATCCCCTTGGTGTCCCCACCAACCTTCTTATAATGTAATGGCTACCTGGTTGAACCTGGCTCTCAGTTACAAAAAAAAGGCTACTTACTGCGTAGCTTTCATCGGCGATCCGGCCGACTTCTTCAGCGCAACTTGCTGGGTTGAGAACTGGCTTCAGTGCGCACCGCCGTGAGCGAACTCACGACAGTGCGACTGAAAAAATGTTTAATTCTATCGGAATATCTACCGATCCGCCAGGTTCCTCCACACGGTAGTGACTGTTCTGTAACCCTTTGTCTTTCTTCTTTCTTTAACTCTTTGCATTTCGTTTTCAACCCTTTGGCTCTGTCATCTTATTCGCCAGCTTTCTGAGAATGGTTCTTCTTTAATTCTTAGACTGTTTCGGCCTACTCACAACTTTTCGTGACAAGTCTGCAGTCCTCGTTTTACATTTCCTAATAATTAATATCTTGGCGTCAAACAGGCACAGCAAAGAAAACAAACGAGACAGTCTTGATGGAGGCAGACACAAGAAGATCATTCATAAGGAAGATTAAGAAAAGACAGGCGACATTTATAGGCCATTTTATGAAGAAAGGGGAATTAGAGCACCTGGTCACAACAGGAAAGCTGGAGGGAAAGCGAGCACCAGGTAGACCCAGGGAGAAAATATTGGACGGACTTGCAGGGTGGCTGAGAACAGAGAGGGTGGAAGATGTGCTTGCGGCAGCAAGGGATAGATACATATGGAGGGCCATGATCGCCAACGCCATGCGGCAGGGCACATCATGATGATGATGATGATGATGATGATGGTGATGATGATGGTGATGATGATGATGGTGATGATGATGATGGTGAATGATGATGATGGTGATGATGGTGATGGTGATGCTGATGATGATGCTGAGGGTGATGATGATGATGATGATGGTGATGATGGTGATGATGATGATGATGATGGTGATGATGATGATGGCGATGATGATGGTGATGATGATGGTGATGGTGATGATGATGATGATGATGGTGATGGTGATGATGATGTTGATGATGGTGATGATGTTGATGATGTTGATGATGATGGTGATGATGATGATGATGATGATGATAGATGGTGATGATGATGGTGATGATGATGATGGGTGATGATGATGGTGATGATGACGATGATGAGGATGATGGACGGATCGATTGATGGTGATGATGACGATTATCATGATGATGATGATGATTGATGATGATGATGATGATGATGGTGATGATGATGATGATGATGATGATGATGATGATGATGGTGATGATGATGGTGATGATGATGATGGTGATGGTGATATAGATGATGTCAACCAGGCTGCAGTGTCAATCAAGCAATGTGAGCAACACACACAATAACGCGACGCATCGGTAAAGTAGATAAATTTTGGACATCCGTGGTTACAATCTTTCCTGAGAGCTGATATCATATCCACTGTGGGTATAGTAGTAGTCGGTCAGGGCCATAAAATCCTACAACTTTTTGTTTGTTTTGTTTTTGACAGAGCTGTTTTGTCTGACCTCTCTGTTTACAGCCGGTTGTCAGGAGAGATAAGAACTGACGGTCAGTAGCAGCCTTGAAGGCCTCAAGAAGAGAAATGCTGTTGATGTCAACATCTCTCCATACCCTCGATCCGGGACTTCCTTGGTCCGCCTCTGGCTGTAAATCCATATATCTTACACAAGTGCAACCGCCCACGTTCAAGCAAGCAGGAACCAGAAAAAAAAACACGAAAATGGAATCAGAACCCGTATGTAATACAACCAGACAAGACAGGCGCAAATTTTCGGTCAACTGGCCTTTGTCAAGCGTAAATGTAAATCACAAACGAAACAAACACCAAATACAAAAGTAAGGAGAAAAAGACTACTTCGTCCATTGAGAGAAAAGGACTTACATTTCCGCTTGACAAAGGGCAGTTGGCCGAAAATTTGCGCCTGCCTTGTCTAGTTATATAGTTAAATACACGTTTTTATTCTATTTTCGTGTTTTTTGTTTTGTTTTTGTTTTTCTGGGTCCACATATCTTGTTCGTTCGTTCGTTCGTTCGTTCGTTTGTTTGTTTGTTTGCTTGCTTTGGATTGACGGGAATTTGAATCCAGTTGTCTGTTGAGTTCATCATTCGTCCACGTTGAGTGGTTTGCTTGACGGCACATTTTCTGTCAGTCCCATTTTCTACTCCACCTTCACGGCCACAGACGTTGAGACAATTTTCATGACGCCATAATCATGACGACAATGACGGTGATAACCACGATGCTATAGAGTTCTATCTAGAACTGAGACTGCGTGACGGGACTGTACTCTACGCTTACTGTGATATATCCTGCCACTATCCAGGCCTGAGAGATACAGATACCTGCGGTGTTGGTCAGGAGATTTGAGCAACGCCCTAAATGGCACATACGCAAAGTGGATGGGACCGGATTGTGTGGTTCCAGTCTTCCCAATGAGGGCACGGCACACACAGCACACGGCACACGGCACACGGCACACGACACACTGCAACGACGGCACACAGCACACGGCACACGTCACACGGCACACGGCACACGGCACACGGCACACGGCACACAGCACACGGCACACGTCACACGGCACACAGCACACGGCACACAGCACACAGGCACACAGCACACGGCACACGGCAACACAGCACACGGCTCACGGCACACAGCACACGGCACACGGCACACGGCACACGTCACACGGCACACGGCACACGGCTCACGTCACACGGCAACACGGCACACGGCACACGGCACATGGCACACAACACACAGCACACAGCACACAACACACAGCACACAGCACACGGCACACAGCACATAGCACATAGCACACAACACACAGCACACACACACACAACACACAACACTCAACACACAACGCACAGCACACAGCACACAACACACAGCACACGGCACACAACACATAGCACATAGCACACAACACACAGCACACAACACACAGCACACAGCACACGGCACACAACACACAGCACAAAACACTCAACACACAACACACAGCACACATCACACAACACACAGCACACAGCACACGGCACACAACACACAACACACAACACACAACACACAGCACACAGCACACAGCACACAACACACAACACACAACACAACACACACACAACACACACAACACACAACACACAACACACACAGCACACAGCACACCACACACACAACACAGCACACACACAACACACACACACCACAGCACACACACACAACAACAACACACACACACACACACACACACAACACACAGCACACAGCACACCACACCACACAACAACACAACACACACACACAGCACACAACACACACACACAACACACAAACACACAACACACAGCACACACACACACAGCACACACACAACACACAGCACACACCACACACACAGCACAACACACAGCACAACACACAACACGACAACACACACACACAACAACACACACACACACAACAAACAGCACACACACACACCACAGCACACACCACACACACAGCACACAACACACAGCACACAGCACACAACACACAAGCACACACACACACACACACACACACACAAACACACAGCACACACACACAACACACACACAACACACAACACACACAGCAACACACAACACAGCACACAGCACACACACACAACAACAACAGCACACACAACACACACACACAACACAACACACAGCACACAGCACACACACACACACAGCACAGCACACACAACACACGCACACAGCACAAACACACACCAAACACACACACACACGCACACACACACACACCCACACAGCACACAGCACACAACACGCACACAGCACACATCACACAACACAACAACACACACAACACACAACAGCCACACAGCACACAACACACAACACACAACACACACACACACACACACAGCACACAACACCACAACACACAACACACAACACACAGCACACAGCACACACACAACACACAACACACAACACCACAGCACACAACACACAACAACACAACAGCCACACCAACACACACACACAACACACACAACACACACAACAACACAGCACACAACACACACACAGCACACACACACACACACACACACACAACAACACACAGCACACAACACACACAGCACAACACACACAACAGCACACACACACACACACACAGCAACACAACAAAACACAACACAAACAGCACACAGCACACACACACACACAACACAAACACCCAGCACACAGCACACAACACAACACACACCACACACACAACACACAACACACAGCACACAACACACAGCACACAACACACACACACACACACAACACACCACACAACACACAGCACACAACACACACACAACACACAACACACAGCACACACACACACAACACACAACACACACACACAACACAACAACACACAACACAACAGCACACAACACACACAACAACACAAACACACACACACACACACAACACACAGACAACACACACACACAAAACACACAACACACAACACACAGCACAACATCACACAACACACACACACACACAACACACCAACACACAGCACACACAGCACAACAACACAACACACACACACAGCACCACACACACAACACACAACACACAACACACAACACACAGCACAACAAGCACACCAACACACAACAACAGCACACACACACACACACACACAACACACAACACACACAACACACAACACACACACACAGCACACAGCAACAACACAGCACACAACACA
>JAPXFY010000025.1:61132287-61139787 GCA_030674185.1 Monoplex corrugatus
TATGAATGACAGACGTTTTAGATCAACTCGCTACTTTCTCCTTAGAATTGTGAAGGAGTGGATGTCAAACGGGTTAATTAAATCATAAGGGCGGATTTTAGCACTCTTACTGAATTCTCAGAGAACTCTGTACTTGGCAATACACACACGCACGCACACACACACGCACACACACACACGCACACACGCACACACGCACATACCACACACACACACACCACCACCACCACCATCACCATCACCACCACCACAGAGAGATATGCAGGTTAGAAGATATACAGGAATGTATGCACGGTACACACATACTGATCGTTCTCTCTCTCTCTCTCTCTTCCCTCCCTCTCTCTCTCTCAATCTCTCTGTCTCACTCTCTGTCTCTGTCTCTGTCTCTCTCTCTGTCTGTCTGTCTGTCTCTCTCTTTTCTCTCTCTCTTCCCTTTCTCTCAATCTCTCTGTCTCTCTCTGTCTCTCTCTGTCTCTGTCTCTGTCTCTCTGTCTGTCTGTCTGTCTCTGTCTCTCTTGTCTTGCTCTGTCTCTCTGTGTCTCTCTGTCTCGCTCTGTCTCTGTCTCTCTTTTCTCCTTTTAAAGAACACCAGTCCTTAAGCACTTGAAATGTACCGCCACATTTTTCATTATGTATATCACTTACAATACGTCTACAATTCCTACTTTAACTAGCAAGCCAAATGCTTTAATCAGACTTTGTCTGGCATATCTACTGGGCTCCGTGAAAGGAAACCAGATTTGATTCCCCATATATATGTATGTATGTATCTGAGAGCAGATATATGTCTGTGTGTGTCTGCTTGTGTGTATAAGCATACTGTCACTTTAAAATTTTAATCCTCTCTCTCTCTCTCTGTCTCTCTTTCTTTCTTTCTTTCTCTCTCTCCTCCCTCTCTCCCTCCCCTCTCTCTCTTTCTCTCTCCGTCTCTCTCTCTCTTTCTTTCTTTCTTTCTCTCTCTCCCTCCCTCTCTCCCTCTCTCTCTTCTCTTTCTTTCTCTCCGTCTCTCTCCCTCTCTCTCTCTCTCTCCCTCCCTCTCTTCCCTCCCCCCCCTCTCTTCTCAGTGATCCCACAACCCCACCCCTTAGTCAATGTGAAAGCAATTATTCTGCGCTGGTATATTCATTTTCTCACGACAAGGCACTCTACCCGGACGCCACACGTTCCCATTCAAAGCTACCCGGTACTGGGTGGGTAGGATCTATCCAACCAACAGACACATATACTTACAGGTGTGTTTGTAGTACTAGCCTACGTTTGTTGAGGCAATAACTGCTCAACACCCTAACAGGTAAATCTTGTCAAACGATCGGTCGTATGGCAAGTTGTCAGCGTAATGATCCACTGAATGAAAGACGTGAATTAAATCTCCATCAGTTAACCTTTGCACCTGCACCTTATTACAACTGCCAAAACTTAACCTTTGACTCCCTCACCCTATCCACAGTTCTGCAGGAAGTTGGTGAGTAGGGAGAGGAGTCAAGGTTAATGTTTTTGCTCTTCAGCATGGTTGACAAAGAAGGATGCTGTTGGAAGGCTGCAGAGTCAAAGGTTAATTGGCAAAGTTATCGGTGTATCGATCTACTGAAATTAAATCCTTCTACATGATCGAATAAAAACACGAAAACACCTTTTTTTTTTTTAGCTTTCGTAGCTTTCAGAGCTCTGATGCTCCTTCTTCAGCAGGCATGTTTATTTGCTACAGATGTCAATAGCTGGGGTCACGGCATTCGTACACTCTAAAACAGTACGCACAAACAGTAACAGGATTTTCTAATGGTCACGACATATTGTGTTAAAGTTTCAGGGTTTTTTTTCCACAGTCCTTCATCAGTTTAAACATTCATTGTGGAATATTTCGAGCCAATCAGCTTGGCAATACAGAGAGGATGGGAGATGTACTTGCAACGACAAGGGTAGATTGGTATGGAGGGCCATGATCGCCAGCGCCATGCGGCAGAGCAGACAATGATGATGACGACCACTGATACTCAAGTTTGATTAACCCTTTGGCTCCAGCTCCCTGTCCACCAGCATCCTGCACTGTCAACCATGCTAGCAAAGCAAAAACTTTAACTCTTTGACTCGCTCACCCTATCCACCAGCTTCTTGCAGGAAGCTGGTGGATAGGGTGAGCGAGTCAAAGAGTTAGTTTTTGCAGTTGGTAGATAGGGTGCAGGAGTCAAAGGGTTAAGCTTGCTATGGGCTCGTTGGGAGGGACAGAGAGGGTGGGAGATGTACATGCAGCGACAAGAAATGTGACCTCCCACCACGAAATCAGTCTTAATTAGCATTTTGGGTATTTTGAGATATACATATCACGGGAAAGTGTATATTCTGCTGATTATTTTGGTACTTGAATAAAGCTTGTACTCAAAAAAATGTAGAAGTTGTGTATGTTTAAAGTTATTAAGTTGTATGACGGCCGTTTTGAGAAAATGGCCTATAAAGTTTTTGTGTGCTCTCCTACGCATTTTCCTTAATTTTTTTTTTTGTGGTGGCTTTGACCCAGTTTGTTTCTAATTTTCGCTGTCATTATCTAAAGGTGCACCAAAGAGCTTTCTGTAGAATATTACATGTGCGGGTACTGTACAGGTTACGGTTCATAGTAAGAGACAAAAATAGGTATTTTTGGTAGGAAATTGCGTTCTTTCTGCTGCGATCAGTGCATTACATTACCATTTTAGATTGATTAATACTATTTTTTCAAGAAAAAAATGTCTGTGGGGGATAGATTAGAGTCTACAGAAATCAATTTTGAGAAAAAGTCAAAACACCCCAGATAGACCCTCAGTCACCTTTTCAGCTTCTAGTGCTGTTCGATTGACTGCGAGTTAAGACTGATTTCGTGGTGGGAGGTCACAAATAGATTCGTATGGAGGGCCATGATCGCCAACGCCATGAGGCCGGGCATATGATGATGATGGCTCACGCTTCGTTTAAGGTGTTGCTCAGATTACCTGACAGTACTGCAAGATCTGGATCTCTCGGGCCTGGTGACGCCAGGATATATTATGACAGTAAGTGTAGAGGACAGCCCCATTATACAGTTTCCATCCTAAATGGAACACCATAACATTATCACTATTATTCCCATTCTCATCATGACAGCATTGTATATGAAATAGTGTGCCAGGATTTGTGACCCTTCATGTCCCCTCACCCCCCCCTCCCCACTTTCAGGGTGACCTCAGTTTCAGTAGCTGTAGAGATGTGCCGGAAAGCCGAAAGGAGTGGTATGTGAGTTGTATAGCACAGGTAGTGAAGTTAAGAACTTGTCTGAATAGCTTCTGTTACATAAAAGCGTCTGTGACGGCTAGGAAGTTTATAAAAAGAGAATGACTGTCAGGAACCGATCAGAAAGTAAAGCAAATCTAGTTAGATGGTCATACCAAATCCAAAACAAGTGTGACTGCCCCCGTTCAAGCAAACTAGAACCAGAAAACACGAACGACCAGACAAACAAACATACAAACAAACAAACAAACAAACAAACAAACAAACAAACAAACAAAAAATCGCGTATTTAATACAACCAGACAAGACAGTCACAAATTTTCGGCCAACCGGCCTTTGTCAAGTGTGAACGTAAGATCACAAACGAACAAACACCAAATACAAAAATTAAGAGAATAAAACTAAAACTTCCTTGCTGCTTCGTCCAGTGGGAGAAAACGACTAAAATCTCCTAATTTGTGTATTTGGTGGTAGTTCGTTTTGTGATCGGACGTTTACGCTTGACAAAGGTCAGTTGGACAAAAATTTGCGCCTGTCTTGTCTGGTTGTATGAAATACACGTTCTGATTCTATGTTCGTGTTTTCTCTGCTTCCAGATTGTCATACCTTAATTTTTTTCTCTGCTAGAAAGGCATCAGTGAACAATTTTGAATCATGAACATAATCATGGAAGACTGAAGTCATGGTGATCAGTAAAAAACATGAAATCCCCTCATGCAAAGTAACAGCAAATGGCACAACCTTGACACAGGTTAATAAGTTCAAATACCTGGGAACGGTCATTTCATCAGACGGCAGATGCACATCGGAAATAGCTGGCAGAATCGGCCAAACCAAAACAGCATTCAAGAAGATGACAAGCATTCTTACCAACAAGTGTGTATCAATTAACATAAGAAAGAGAGTCCTTGAATGTTATATAGAACCAATACTGTTGTACGGATGCGAGGCGTGGACAGTCAGTAAGCAAAGCCAGAGCAGGATCGAGGCAGCCGAGATGTGGTTTGTCAGAAGAATGTTGAGAGTTCCATGGACAGCAAAGAAAACAAACGAGACAGTCTCGATGGAGGCAGACACAAGTAGATCACTGATAAGGAAGATTAGGAAAAGACAAGCAACATTTATAGGCCATTTTATGAGGAAGGGGGATTTGGAGCACCTAGTCACAACGGGAAAGCTGGAGGGAAAGAGAGCACCGGGTAGACCCAGGGAGAGAATGCTGGACGGACTTGCAGAGTGGCTGGGGATGAAGAGGGTGGGGGAGATGCTGGGGGCAATGAGAGATAGAGATGGTTGGAAGTCCACGGTCGCCAACGCCATGCGGCAGGGCACCTGATGATGATGATGAATTCAGTTATAAAGGGTTTTAAGACATTAACATGACCAATTAGATTTGCGCCTCCACAGTAGAATGCATATTTCTCTGATATTGTCATTTGCAATCTTTATCCCCTTTTAAGAATACACCAAAAATGTACCTCTTCAAACAGTACTGTGGCGAGGATTGGTCTTACTACCTCCACATACATTGTTCTTACTGTACTTGTGAGAGGATAATACGCCATGTTTATTTGTCATGCTATTTGTATACTTGGTTGTTTAAGATAATTCTATTTGTATATGTTTCATCAATTTGTTTGACAATATGCCATGTTATCTGTGATGCTATTTGTTAATTGGTTGTTTAAGATAATTCTATTTGTATATGTTTCATCAATTTGTTTGACAATATGCCATGTTATCTGTGATGCTATTTGTATAAATGGTTGTTTAAGATAATTCTATTTGTATATGTTTCATCAATTTGTTTGACAATATGCCATGTTATCTGTGATGCTATTTGTATAATTGGTTGTTTAAGATAATTCTATTTGTATATGTTTAATCAATTTGTTTGACAATAGGCCATGTTATCTGTGATGCTATTTGTATAATTGGTTGTTTAAGATAATTCTATTTGTATATGTTTCATCAATTTGTTTGACAATATGCCATGTTATCTGTGATGCTATTTGTATAATTGGTTGTTTAAGATAATTCTATTTGTATATGTTTCATCAATTTGTTTGACAATATGCCATGTTATCTGTGATGCTATTTGTATAATTGGTTGTTTAAGATAATTCTATTTGTATATGTTTCATCAATTTGTTTGACAATATGCCATGTTATTTGTGGTGCTATTTATATAATTGATTGTTTTAAGATAATTCCATTTGTGTATGTTCCATCGCTTTGTTTGACGATACGCCGTGTTATCTGTATAGCTGGTTGTATGAGATAATGCAATTTGTACATGTATGTTTCATCAGTTTGCAAGTCTGTGTCGGTGTGTGTGTGTTTTCATCATCATCATCATCATCAGGTGCCCTGCCGCATGGCGTTGGCGATCATGGACTTCCATCTGTCTCTATCTCTCGTTGCCCCTAGCATCTCCCCCACCTCCTCGTCCCCAGCCACTCTGCAAGTCCGTCCAGCATTCTCTCCCTGGGTCTACCCGGTGCTGTCTTTCCCTCCAGCTTTCCCGTTGTGACCAGGTGCTCTAAATCCCCCTTCCTCATAAAATGGCCTATAAATTTTGCTTGTCTTTTCCTAATCTTCCTTATGAGTGATCTATTTGTGTCTGTCTCCATCAAGACTGTCTCGTTTGTTTTCTTTGCTGTCCATGGAACTCTCAACATCCTTCTTAGAAACCACATCTCGGCTGTCTCAATCTTGTTCTGGTTTTGCTTGTTGACTGTCCACGCCTCACATCCGTACAACAGTATTGGTTCTATATAACATTCAAGAACTCTCTTCCTGATGTTAATTGACAGGCATTTGTTGGTAAGAATGTGTTTTCACCAATATGGAATTCTTGTGTAGGTCGAAGTCTGTTTACAGTCTCAACCTCAAACATAACAATTGACCTGTTTGCAGCTGAGGAGGTGCTTGAGGCAACTAGGGATACAAACAGGTGGAAGGCCATGGTCGCCAACGCCATGTGGCAATGCACCTGATGATGATGATGATGATGATGATGATGATTATGTAGGTCGAAGTCTGTTTACATTCTCAACCTCCAACATAACAATTTGACCTGTTTGCTGCCTATCTTAGTTCTGCACTCATTCTGGTGACGTCTGCTTAGCGTTTGACAGGACGGGTCTTGTTCTCCTTCCCCTCCATTTCAAGACCTTCCCAATATATGTAAGGTTTTGCGCAGGCTCAAGGAATCTACCAGGTAACAGATGTCAGATTGGGGGAGGGGAGAGCATATGGTACTGCCCGAGTGCAATGAATCCCTACAAACCGTATGAACTGTTCACACATTACATACAGTCTCTGTACATCTGTCTGTCTGTCTGTCTGTCTGTCTGTCTGTACATCTGTCTGTCTGTCTGTCTGTCTGTACATCTGTCTGTCTGTCTGTCTGTCTGTACATCTGTCTGTCTGTCTGTCTGTCTGTACCTCTGTACTCTGTCTGTCTGTCTGTCTGTACATCTGTCTGTCTGTCTGTCTGTACATCTGTCTGTCTGTCTGTCTGTCTGTACATCTGTCTGTCTGTCTGTCTGTCTGTCTGACTGTCTGTCTGACTATCTGTCTGTCTGTCTGTCTGTCTGACTGTCTGACTGTCTGTCTGACTGTCTGTCTGTCTGTCTGATTCTCTCGCTCTCTCTCTTTCCCTCTCTCTCTCCCTCTTTCTCTTTCTATGTCTGTCTGTCTCTCTCTGTCTCTTTCTATCTCTCTCTGTCTCTCTCTATCTCTCTCTGTCTCTCTCTATCTCTCTCTGTCTCTCTCTATCTCTCTCTGTCTCTCTCTCTGTCTCTCTCTCTCTATCTCTGTTCTTTTATCTATCTCTGCCTCTCTATCTCTCTCTGTCTCTCTCTATCTATCTCTGTCTCTCTCTGTCTCTCTCTGTCTGTCTCTCTTTTTCTCTCTCCCCCCTCTGTGTGTGTATGTGTGTGTGTTTGTTTGTGCGCGCGCGCGCGCGCGTGTGTGTGTATGTGTGTGTGTGTGTGTGTGTCTGTCTCTGTATGTGCGCATGTATGTATGTAATAATTAATAATAATTACAATATTTATATAGCGCAAAATCTTGATAAAATCAAATCTAAGCGCTGAAACACACACACACGCACGCACGCACACACACGCACGCACGTACGCACACACACGCACCCACGCACGCACACACACACACACACACACACACACACATGGCTATAAATGGGGAGAAAGAATAAAAGCAATGGAAAATTATAGAGAGCATATTATATAC
>JAPXFY010000025.1:61149787-61159787 GCA_030674185.1 Monoplex corrugatus
ACACACACGCCACACTTGCACACATACATACACACACAAACACATACACACACGTACACACACACACACTACACTTGCACGCACACACAAACACACACACATACACATAAACAACATACACACACACACATACACACAAACACTCACATACACACACATACATACATACACATACACACACACACACACACACACCACACTTGCACGAACACACTCAAACACACACACACACACACACACACACACACATACACACAGACACACATACACACACATATACACACACACACATACACATACACACACACAGACAGACAAACACATATAAAACAAAACACACACATACAACACACACACTTGCACACACACACAAACACACTACACACAACGTTCACAACACACCACCACCATGCACACACAACACAAAACACAACACAAACATACACAACCACACTTCACACATACAACACACACACAACATACACACATACACACACACACTACACTTACGCACACACAAACTACACATACACATAACACACTCACACACACACATAACACAAACACCATACACATACATACACACACAAACACACAACACACACAACACACACACACACACACACTGCACGACACACTCAACACACAACACATACACACAGACACACATACACATATACACACAAACACATACACACACACACAACACTAACACATATAACACCATACACACACATACACACACACACTGACACACACACAAACAACACGCACATACACACTCACACACATACACACACAACATCACACACATACACACAACATTCACACACACACACTACACACATACACACACATAACACACGACACATACACACACATACACACACACAACACACATACACACATACACAACATACACACGTATCACACACACATACCACACACACATACACACGCACATACACACACATATACACACACACAACACAACACATATACACACACATACACACACACACACCACACATACACACAACACACACAACACACACACACACACACACACACACACACATACCATATTTAGTTGTTTTATTTGACATTTCTCTTCAAATTATCCTAGTTCCAATGGCAATACAATTAACAATACAAACAAACACACGACAAACACAACACAACAAACACACACACACACACACAAAACAACACATACAACCACATAAAACACAACACACACAACACAATACATACAATACAATACACACACATACAATACATACAACCATACCATACACACACCATATCAACAATACACAATACACTAAATACAACACACTACAAATACAAACAACAAAACATACACACAACACAATAAACACAAAACAACACAAAACAAAACACATTCACAACACACAATACACATACAATACCACAACAGTTCATACTCATGTTTTAATTCAATTCATTTAATTTTATTTAATACACTAGAAAATGAATTTACATCACACTCACAAACACATACAACACACACAATACTACACACAACACAAACACAACACAAAATGCAAAACAAATACAACAACCACACCATACAAACATAAAATCAACAATACAATACATACACACACAAAGACACAAACAATACAACAATGCAACAACATACAATCAATACATACAGCAACTCAATATCAATCAATTGAAAACTCATTAACACAGACATACATCACACTCAGACTAACACACACACACATACACACATACACACACGCACACAACACACACACACACACACACTCATACACACACACACACACACACACACACACACACACACACGCACACTACACACACACACTCACATACACACACACACTCACACACACTCACACTCAAACACACACACACACACACACACACACACATACACACACACACATCACACACACACATCACACACACACTCACATACACTCAATACACACACACTCACACACACACTCACACACAACACACACACACACACACACACACACACACACACACACACACACACACCACACACACACACACACACACACACACTTATCAACCACACATCGATAAAGGAAAAACAAGTCAATCCAAGCGGTGAGAATGTTGCACGTGTTGGGTGAATGTGTGTGTGAATGGCTGTGGGAATGAATGAATTCAGGTAACCAGTATGTCAGTCATTTTCTTCTTGTACATATTATAATAAATGTGTTGTCTTTGACCCACCACCCCTCCTGCTGTCGTGAGAACTTTTTCAAACCTGTCTTTGTCATGTGTGGTCAGATTTCCAGCCCAACACACTGAGCCAAAGGTTAACATACTGCACATTAATAGATTGTAAAACATTTAGAGCATCTGGATCATCATCACATCGTCAGGTGCCCTGCCGCATAACGTTGGCGACCATGGACTTCCAACCATCTCTATCTCTCGTTGCCCCAGCATCTCCTCCACCCTCCTCATCCCCAGCCACCCTGCAAGTCCGTCCAGCATTCTCTCCCTGGGTCTGCCTGGTGCTCTCTTTCCCTCCAGCTTCCCCGTTGCGACCAGGTGCTCCAAAACCCCCTTCCTCATAAAATGGCCTATAAATGTTGCTTGTCTTTTCATAATCTTCCTTATGAGTGATCTACTTGTGTCTGCCTCCATCAAGACTGTCTCGTTTGTTTTCTTTGCTGTCCATGGAACTCTCAACATTCTTCTTAGAAACCACATCTCGGCTGCCTCGATCCTGCTCTGGCTTTGCTTGCTGACTGTCCACGCCTCGCATCCGTAAACAGTATTGGTTCTATATAACATTCAAGCACATCTGGATGCTCCCATTAAAAGATTTAAGTTTTCTTGAGAGTTCATTCGACTGTTAATCTTCTTAGAAAGTGCATTAGAATTATCTGTCAAAGATAGCTTATTGTCAATTATCACTCCAAGATATTTGTTTGTATCTATCTGATTAACGTCTTTATCTTTTATTACAATGTTCCCTGAACTGGTTCTTTTTTTCCCAAAGTCACTTACACGTTCTTTTATTTTTACCAATATTCATTTCAAGATAATTTTGCTCACACCAGTTCAAAAACCAGTCAATTTCTTTTCTGTAGATGGTCTGCAGTGTTTAAATGTAAAAGTAGCCTGCGTACACTGCAATTATCAGCTCACTCTGCCTTCCCAATTGGCGGTATTGATGTCACAGGTGGAGAGGTTGGCCTTCACAGTATTCTTGTGTTGCTTTAGTGGTCTTCTTTGATCACAATGTCCTTGCTGTTTTAGCTGACCGTACAGCGGTTATTTCACATACAGAAAACGTGTCCTGTCCAGAGAAGCCGGCAATTAAAGAGTAGATACTCAGGTTGGCAAGACTCACTTCTACAGAACGTAAAGGGTTGACATTTGATCTTGTCCAGTATTTTGTAGCACAAGACTGTTCCAGCTATTGAGTGTACTGTCGTTAAGTAGTTCAGGTCTTGCAGAGAAACAGCAGGGCATTCAGGACAACTGCTGTGTACACACACACAGCACGTACATGTACACACATACAAACATTCACACACACACATACACACTCACACACACACATACACACACATACACACACACACACACACACACACACACACACACACACACACACACACACACACACACACACACACACACATGCTCTCTATAATTTTCCATTGCTTTCATTCTTTCTCCCCATTTATAGCCGTGTGCGTGTGTGTGTTGGTGTGTGTGTGTGTGTGTGTGTGTGTGTGTGGTGCGTGCGTACGTGCGTGTGTGTGCGTGCGTGCGTGCGTGTGTGTCTGTTTCAGCGCTTAGATTTGATTTTATCAAGATTTTGCGCAATATAAATATTGTAATTATTATTATTATTATTATGTACACAGCAATGTTTGTGGCAAACCTG
This sequence comes from Monoplex corrugatus, assembly GCA_030674185.1. NCBI lineage: Eukaryota > Metazoa > Mollusca > Gastropoda > Littorinimorpha > Ranellidae > Monoplex > Monoplex corrugatus. Next base: position 61,153,722 of record JAPXFY010000025.1, read on the forward strand.
ATGCCATGGTATAGCTCAAAGACACCTTGTAAAAGATGTCTATGGTCTGGCCGCAGCCTCTTGGTCACCTGTCCAAGGACAGAGCTGACCTTGCAGATGTGCAGCGTTACATCAGCATCGAATCAATCGCCTCTCACTGTGTGGCCACCAAGTAGCAGACATTGTCTACAGTCAGGGGCTCCTGGGTGTTGACGACAATGGCAGTTGGTGAAGCGACAGGAGGCTAACCATACCAACACCAGACACCTGCGGTCTCCTGTGATCTCTGCCAGTTGGCACAGGACCGATCGATTAAAGCTGTACTAGCTACAGATCGATTCCTTCTTATCGATCAACTCTTATCTCTTTTGGAACAGAATGGGCCATGTATTTTTGGTACATGATAGGCAGGAGATAGCACGGTATCTGTCGTGCCAGATTGTCTGATGTCTCCTCGCGTGAGGGCCGACTGACCTCTTGTACACAAACACTAAAAGACTGGTCAAAAGGCAGTGCAAAAATTATGGCCACCCTCCATGCTAAACCAATCAATCAACCAGCCAACCAACCAACCAGCCAACCAACCAACCAACCAACCAGGCAACAACCAACCAACCAACCAACCAACCAACTAACCCCCTACAAGCCAACCAACCAACCATAAGCCAACCAACCAACCAACCAACCAACCAACCAACTAACAGCCAACAAGCCAACCAACCAAACCAAAGCCAACCAACCAACCAACTAACCAACCAACCAACCAACCAACAAATCAACCAACCAACCAACCAACCAACCAACCAAACAGCCAGTCAGCAGCTAGCCAGCCAACCAACTAACTAACTAACCAACCAACCAACCAACCAACCAACTAACCAACCAACCAACCAACCAACCAACCAACCAACCAACCAACCAAACAACCAACCAACTAATCAATCAACCAACCAACCAACCAACCAACGAGCCAACAACCAGCCAACCAACCAACCAACCAACCAACCAACCAACCAACTAACCAAACAGCCAAACCATTTCCAGTGCCATGTCATGGTGATAGAGTGTTAGTTGTCCAACAGCCGTCAGGTATCTGGGCAATTGAGTATTTGTTGTCCAACAGCCATCAGGTTTTTGGGCAATTGTGTGTTAATTGCCCAACACACGTTAGATATTTGGGCAATAGAGTGTTAGTTGCCCGACACACGTCAGATATTTGGGCAAATGAGTTTTAGTTGTCCAACAGCCGTCAGATATTTGGGCAATACAGTGTTAGTTGTCCAATACACATCAGCTATTTGGGCAATAGAGTGTTAGTTGCCCGACACACTTCAGATATTTGGGCAATAGAGTGTTAGTTGTCCAACACACGTCAGGTATTTGGACAATAGAGTGTTAGTTGTCCAATACACGTCAGGTATTTGGACAATAGAGTGTTAGTTGTCCAATACACGTCAGATATTTGGGCAATAGAGTGTTAGTTGTCCAACACACGTCAGCTATTTGGGCAATAGAGTGTTAGTTGCCCGACACACTTCAGATATTTGGGCAATAGAGTGTTAGTTGTCCAACACACGTCAGGTATTTGGACAATAGAGTGTTAGTTGTCCAATACACGTCAGGTATTTGGACAATAGAGTGTTAGTTGTCCAATACACGTCAGGTATTTGGGCAATAGAGTGTTAGTTGTCCAACACACGTCAGGTATTTGGGCAATAGAGTGTTAGTTGTCCAATACACGTCAGATATTTGGGCAATAGAGTGTTAGTTGTCCAACACACGTCAGGTATTTGGGCAATAGAGTGTTAGTTGCCCGACACACTTCAGATATATGGGCAATAGAGTGTTAGTTGTCCAACACACGTCATGTATTTGGGCAATAGAGTGTTAGTTGTCCAACACACGTCATGTATTTGGGCAATAGAGTGTCAGTTGTCCAACAGCCGTCAGGTATCTGGCAAGTGGTCAAATACCCAGGCCAGTACGCCTCACTGTTCCCATGTTAGCTTACTGAAGGCACGTCTCTGAAGAAGAACAGCAGGCAAGACAAAAAAAGAGAAATGTTTCGAAACGAAGATAGCCATGGAACTGCTGGAACAACACCTGGCAGTCATTACGTCACACAACAGCAGATAACATGGTTTGTCACCTGACCAGTATGCCAGTCAACCAGCCAGCCAGCCAGCCAGCCAGCCAGCCAGCCAGCCAGTCAACCAGCCAGCCAGCCAGTCAACCAGCCAGCCAGCCAGCCAGTCAACCAACCAGCCAGCCAGTCAACCAACCAGCCAGCCAGTCAACCAACCAGCCAGCCAGTCAACCAACCAGCCAGCCAGTCAACCAACCAGCCAGCCAGCCAACCAACCAGCCAGCCAGTCAACCAGCCAGCCAGCCAGCCAGCCAGCCAGCCAACCAGCCAGCCAGCCAGCCAGCCAGTCAACCAGCCAGCCAGTCAACCAGCCAGCCCTTCCAGTCTTCAGCACCAGATACTGGGCTTCAGAGCCAGACGAAGACCACAATGGTGCTGGACAGACGGAGAGGCAGACACACTCCAGGCTCACACAACATGACTTGGCGAGGGTTCCCATTTAGCTTTACACTATCATGAACCAGAGTAAACACGAAAAAAAAAAAAAATCAGAACGCGTCTTCTGGTTGTATTAAATACGCGTTATGATTCTTTTTTGTTTTCGTTTTTTTTTTTCTGGGTCCTGTTTGCTTGAACGCGGGCAGTCACACTTGTTTTAATTTTTTTTACACCATCATGTTCATCATGACATCTCCTGGTTCAGGTGGACGGAAACAGTAAGGACACAGAGTGGATGGGGAATGTTTAAAGAATGTTTGCCCCCCCTATGTCTGTTATGTGAAGAACACACACGGTAGGATCGCAAGGACTGGTCTGTTATTTGTACAGATGGCAACAGACTGATTTTCAAACATTGTTTGCAGTATAAACAGAAACAAAACAAACAAACAAAAAACAAAACAAAAAACGAAAAATCAACAGCAACAACAACAAACAAACAAAACAAAACAAAACAAACGTAACATGATTTATCAGATTCAAAATGATCGCTGAAGTAGACATAGACTGATTTACCAGGTGAATCACAAACAGGTAAATTTAAAAGACAGTTTACTTGGCGTGTCCTGGTTTATACTTAATTATTTAATCTGAATCAAAGTGACCGATAGCGTTCACGTACACAGACATTATAGACACAAGAAAACAGAACAAGAACGTGTAATGTAATTAACGAAACGAAACAGGTTCACATTTTCAAACAAATGGCCTTTGTCGAGCGTACATCAAGGACTTGAACGAACAAACACATGTCCTGAATATTTAGGACAAAATCAACAACACATTTCACTTCTATGATGTTTCATTGATGTGCGAAAGAGTACTGTGATTGTTGTTATCAGTTTATAGTGGTCTGTGTCTTGATTGTTGTCTATGTTTGTCGTGGTATATGTTGTCTATATGTTTGTCATGGTAGATGTTGTCTATATGTTTGTCATGGTAGATGTTGTCTATATGTTTGTCATGGTAGATGTTGTCTATATGTTTGTCATGGTAGATGTTGTCTATGTGTTTGTCATGGTAGATGTTGTCTATTGTTTGTCATGGTAGATGTTGTCTATATGTTTGTCATGGTAGATGTTGTCTATATGTTTGTCATGGTAGATGTTGTCTATATGTTTGTCATGGTAGATGTTGTCTATGTGTTTGTCATGGTAGATGTTGTCTATGTGTTTGTCATGGTAGATGTTGTCTATATGTTTGTCATGGTAGATGTTGTCTATATGTTTGTCATGGTAGATGTTGTCTATGTGTTTGTCATGGTATGTGTTGTCTATGTGTTTGTCATGGTAGATGTTGTCTATATGTTTGTCATGGTAGATGTTGTCTATGTGTTTGTCATGGTAGATGTTGTCTATATGTTTGTCATGGTATGTGTTGTCTATGTGTTTGTCATGGTATATGTTGTCTATATGTTTGTCATGGTATATGTTGTCTATATGTTTGTCATGGTATGTGTTGTCTATATGTTTGTCATGGTATATGTTGTATATATGTTGTTTGTCATGGTATGTGTTGTCTATGTGTTTGTCATGGTATATGTTGTGTATATATGTTTGTCGTGGTATATGTTGTCTATATTGTTTGTCATGGTATGTGTTGTCTATATGTTTGTCATGGTATATGTTGTCTATATGTTTGTCATGGTATGTGTTTGTCTATGTGTTTTGTCATGGTATATATGTTGTGTAAATGTTTGTCGTGGATATGTTGTGTATATGTTTGTCATGGTATATGTTGTCTATATGTTTGTCATGGTATATGTTGTCTAATGTTTGTCACGGTATATGTTGTCTAAAAGTTTGTCATGGCATATGGTGTCTATATGTTTGTCATGGTATATGTTGTCTATATGTTTGTCATGGTATATGTTGTCTATATGTTTGTCATGGTATATGTTGTCTAAAGTTTGTCATGGCATATGGTTTTCTATATGTTTGTCATGGTATATGTTGTCTATATGTTTGTCATGGTATATGTTGTCTAAAAGTTTGTCATGGTATATGTTGTCTATATATTTGTCATGGTATATGTTGTCTATATGTTTGTCATGGTAATATGTTGTCTATATGTTTGTCATGGTATATGTTGTCTATATGTTTGTCATGGTATATGTTGTCTATATTTTGTCATGGTATTTGTTGTCTATATGTTTGTCAGTTGCATATATTGTCGATATGTTTGTCGTGGAATATGGTTGTCTATATGTTTGTCATGGTATATGTTGTTCTATATTTTGTCATGGTATATGTTGTCTATATGTTTGTCATGGTATATGTTGTCTATATGTTTGTCATGGATATGTTGTCTATAGTTTGTCATGGTATATGTTGTCTATATGTTTGTCATGGTATATGTTGTCTAATGTTTGTCATGGTATATGTTGTCTATATGTTTGTCATGGTTATGTTGTCTATATGTTTGTCATGGTATATGTTGTCTATATGTTTGTCATGGTATATGTTGTCTATGTTGTCTTATAATTGTCTATATGTTTGTCATGGTATATGTTGTCTATATGTTTGTCATGGTATATGTTGTCTAATTTTGTCATGGATATGTTGTCTATATGTTTGTCATGGTATATGTTGTCTATATGTTTGTCATGGTATATGTTGTCTATAGTTTGTCATGGTATATGTTGTCTAATGTTTGTCATGGTATGTTTGTCTATATGTTTGTCATGGTATATGTTTGTCTATATGTTTGTCATGGTATATGTTGTCTATATGTTTGTCATGGTATATGTTGTCTATATGTTTGTCATGGTATATGTTGTCTATATGTTTGTCATTATATGTTGTCTATATGTTTGTCATGGTATATGTTGTCTATATTTGCATGTATGTTGTCTATGTTTGTCATGGTAATGTTGTCTATATGTTTGTCATGGTATATGTTGTCTATATGTTTGTCATGGTATATGTTGTCTATATGTTTGTCATGGTACATGTTGTCTATATGTTTGTCATGGTATATGTTGTCTATATGTTTGTCATGGTATATGTTGTCTTAATGTTTGTCATGGTAATGTTGTCTATATGTTTGTCATGGTACATGTTGTCTATATGTTTGTCATGGTATATGTTGTCTAATGTTTGTCATGGTAATGTTGTCTATATGTTTGTCATGGTATATGTTGTCTATATGTTTGTCATGGTATATGTTGTCTATATGTTTTGTCATGGTAATGTTGTCTATATGTTTGTCATGGTAATGTTGTCTATATGTTTGTCATGGTATAATGTTGTCTATATGTTTGTCATGGTATATGTTGTCTATATGTTTGTCATGGTATATGTTGTCTATATGTTTGTCATGGTATATGTTGTCTATATGTTTGTCATGGTATATGTTGTCTATATGTTTGTCATGGTATTGTTGTCTATAGTGTTTGTTCATGGTATATGTTGTCTATATGTTTGTCATGTATGTGTTGTCTATGTTTGTCATGGTATATGTTGTCTATATGTTTGTCATGGTATTGTTGTCTATATGTTTGT
>JAPXFY010000025.1:61167287-61177287 GCA_030674185.1 Monoplex corrugatus
CTTACTCATCTACTTACTTACTTACTTACTTTCCTACCTATTTTCTCTTTTCTTTCCTGGGAAGTGAAGGACAGACTGGCGGGGCTATGATGAAGGAAATATTGTCTTCACCTTGTTGATAGACAGCTGAGGTTTTGTGCATTGACTGGGGGGGGGGGGGGGGGGGGGGGGCTTTCTGTCATGTGAGACGAGTTACGCTGAGGGGCTAGTTGTGTGGGGACTCAGACCTTTAATTGTTTATTTATTTACTTTATATATCTGTTCTTTTCTTTGAAGATGAGATAAACAGATACACACGTCATTGACATGTAACCAAGATTATTCCAATGATATGCTGATACAAACAATACCAGTGTGAAATATAGACTAGGTAAAAACATAGGCTAGGTAAGACCTAAGGACCAGGCCAGCTCATGGGTTTATGTGCAGGCTTAAGGCTTGTGCCATGATCACCATACACATGGCACCTGTGACCTTAGTGCATATGGAAATCATTCCGAGCGCGGAGACGTCGTCCTGAGAAACTGAAACTGACACTGAAACGTTAGCTGAGCTGGTTAGAGTGCTATGCAAAGAATGCAGGGTTGTTGACGAGAATTTAACCATTGCATAGAATGACAGATCAGCGGGCTGGATGGCACTTGTTGGGAGTTGGGGAGCTGTTGGAGTGTAGAAGTTTGTTCCAGAAGTATTCACCGCACCCGGACAATTCCATATGCGCTCCACCCAATTTTTTGCCAGCAAATTGTTTTTGGCGGAATCCCTGACCCAGCACAAAACCCTTTGCACTGACAAAATCTTGAACTGAGAAGAGGGGGATGGGGGTGGGGTGGGGGAGGGGGAGAAGAGATCTATCAATCACTGGCTCTGGTGCCAACGATGGACTAACGTTCTAACGTCTCCAGTCGTCTCCCCTGGACATTCCCAACCCACAACATTAACCCTTTGACTCCCGCACCCTATCCGCCGACTGCAAAAACTTAACCCTTTGACTCCCGCACCCTATCCGCCGACTGCAAAAACTTAACCCTTTGACTCCCGCACCCTATCCGCCGACTGCAAAAACTTAACCCTTTGACTCCCGCACCCTATCCGCCGACTGCAAAAACTTAACCCTTTGATTCCCTCAAAGGGTTAAGTTTTTGGTTTGCTAGCATGGTTGGCACTACAGGATGAGGGAATCAAAGGGTTAAGTTTTTGGTTTGCTAGCACGGTTGGCACTACAGGATGAGGGAATCAAAGGGTTAAGTTTTTGATTTGCTAGCATGGTTGGCACTACAGGATGAGAGAATCAAAGGGTTAAGTTTTTGGTTTGCTAGCACGGTTGGCACTACAGGATGAGGGAATCAATGGGTTAAGTTTTTGGTTTGCTAGCACGGGTGGCAATGCAGGATGAGGGAATCAAAGGGTTAAGTTTTTGCTTTGCTAGCATGTTGGCAATGCAGGATGAGGGAATCAAAGGGTTAAGTTTTTTGCTTTGCTAGCATGGTTGACAATGCAGGATGCTGGTGGACAGGGTGCGGGAGTCAAAGGGTTAAACACTGCCCGTTCAGTGCATATCATCATTGTCCAATCGTTGTGTCAACTCTATGTTTCACATGCCCTGTCCCCAACCACCCCACAATTTGAAAAACCAAGCCAGCGCATAAGGGTTTGCGCAGTCTCAAGGCGTCTGCAGGATAACAGATAGCACATCGGGTGCAGCGCATATAGACTAATCTGAGTATATATATATTTTTTTGAATAAATTGATATCCAAATCAGACGGACTAGGTTATTTGGCATTTTAGCTGAGCCTTTTAGATGAAGTGTATTTTTTCTAAACATTTATGGAAGGCAAAAATGTTAGCCAGTGAAGTGTATACTGATGTTGACTGTTCAACCTTTCTCCTAACCCCTGTGAACATTAAAAACAATATATCCAGGGGAGTCATAAATGTCACAACACAGATGATATTGCCATTAAATGCACACAAAACTGTCTCCCTTCTGCTGGACTGGTGGCCGGAAACACAATGTCGTGAACTTTCTCTCTCTGTCTCTTTGTCTGTCTGTCTGTCCCGTCTGTCTCTCTTCTCTCTCTCTCTCTCTGTTTCTGTCCTGCCTCTCTTCTGTCTCTGTCTCTCTTCCCACTCTCTCTCCTTCTCTGTCTCTGTCTGTCTTTGTCCTCTCTCTCTCTCTTCTCTTTCTGTCTTCTCCTCTCTCTCTCTTCTCTCTCTGTCTCTCTGTCTCTGTCCTTGCCCTCCCTCTTCTCTCTCTCTGTCTCTCTCTGTGTCTCTATATCTCTGGTCTCCTGTCCTCTGTCTCGTCTCGTCTCCTCTCTCTCTCTCTGCTCTTCTCTGTCTCTCTTGTGTCTCTATATCTCTGTCTCTGTCTCTGCCTCTGTCTCTCCTCTCTCTCTCTCTCTCTCTGCTCAGTGCTTCTCTCTGTGTTTGTCTGCCTCTGTCTGCCTGTCTGTCTGTCTCTGTATCTCTCTCGTTACTGTCTCTGTCTCTCTCTCTCTCTCATTCTGCTCTAGCTCTCATGTCTCTGTATAATATATATAATATATATAATAGATATGATAAGAAGAAATAAGAGAGAGAGAGAGAAGAGAGAGAGAGAGAGAGAGAGAGAGAGAGAGAAGAGAGAGAGATGAGAGATGAAGCAGCATGTGAACAAAAAGACAACAAGCCGACGTAAAATTTCCCAAATTTCGGCGGTACACCCGCCTTCCTCAGGACTTTATTCACATAATTATATAATGAATATTCTCTTCTCTCCACCCTTCTCTCTCTTTCTCTGTCTCTCTCTTCCCTGTCCCTCTTCTCTTCTCGCTCTGTCCTGTCTCTGTCCTCTTTATTGCTCTTCATACTGTAGTACTGTATGTATGTCTGTGTCTGTTTGTCGTCTGTTTGTGTGTGTTGTGTCTGTTGTGCTGCTGTGCTGTGTGTGTTGTCTCGTCGCGCTCGTTGTGTAGTTTGTGAAAGTCAGAGCTAAAGAGACAGAAATTGAGAGAGGGCAAAGAAGAGAGAAAAAGAGAGAGAAGAAAGAGTAGAGAGAAGACAGAGAAGAAAGACAGAGAGATAGAGTCAGACAGACAGACAGACAGATACGACAGACAGACAGCGACGCAGAACAGAGAAAGACAGAGAGATAGTGAGTGTGAATTCACACAAAACTGTCACCACCTTTGAATAAATGCCCAGAATAAAATGTCGTCTCTCTCTCTTCTCTGTCCTGTCTCTGTCGTCTGTCTGTCTGTCCGTCTGTCTGTCTGCCTGTCTGTCTCAGTCTCTGTCTCTCTCTTTCTGTCTGTCTGTCTGTCTGTCTGTTCTCTCTGTTCTCTTCTCTCTCGTCTCTGTCTGTCTGCTGTCTGTCTCGTCTCTGTCTCTTCTCTGTCTGTCTCTGTCTGTCTGTCTCTGTCTCTGTCTGTTCTGTCTGTTCTCTGTCTCTGTCTCGTCTGTCTGTCGTCTGTCTCTCTCTCTCTTCTGCCTGTCGTCTGTCTTCTGTCTCTGTCTCTCTCTCTGTCTTCTGTCTGTCTGTCTGTCTTCTGTCTCGCCTCTGTCTCTTCTCTTCTCTGTCTGTCTGTCCTGTCTCTGTCTGTCTGTCTTCTGTCTCTCTCTCTTCTGTCTCGTCTGTCTGTTCTGCTCTCTTCTCGTCTCGTCTGTATCTGTCTCACTCTCTCTCTCTTTCTGCTTCTGTCTGTCTGTCTGTCTCTAGTCTCTGTCTCTCTTCTGTCTCTGTCTGTCTGTCTGTCTGTCTATCTCATCTCTGTCTCTCTCTTCGTCTGTCTCTGTCTGTCTGTCGTCTCAGTCTCTGTCTCTCTCTCTCTTCTGTCTCTGTCTGTCTGTCTGTCTATCATCTGTCAGTCTTCTCTCTCTCTCTCTTCTCTCTCTCCTCTCCTGTCTCGTATGTCTGTCTGTCTGTCTCTCTCTCTCTTCTGCTCGTCTGTCTGTCTCTCTCTCTCTTTCTCTCTCTTGTCTCTCTGTCTTCTGTCTTCTGTCTGTCTGTCTCTCTCTCTTTCTCTCTCCTGTCTCTCTCTCTCTCTCTGTCTATCTGTCTTCTGTCTTCTTTTCTCTCTCTTTCTTCTCCTGTCTCTCTCTCTCTGTCTCTGTCTGTCTGTCTTTCTTCTCTCTCTCTTTCTCTCTCTGTCTCTCTCTCTCGTCTATCTTCTGTCTGTCTGTCTCTCTCTCTCGTCTCTGTCTGTCTGTCCTGTCTCTCTCTCTTTCTCTCTCTGTCTCTCTCTCTTTCTGTTGTTCATGTTCGTACGTCGTCGTGCTGCTGTTGTATGTGTGTGTGTGTGTTGTGTTTGTTTGTGTGTGTTGTTTGTGTTGTTGTTTGTATGATCTGTATCTGTTTCCGTTCACCATCCTCTTTCTCCCTGGCCCTTCCCCATCCTTTCCGTGTTGTTGCTCCGTCACTACGGGCTTTTTGTCTCTGTCTCTGTCTCTGTCTCTCTGTCTCTGTCTCTGTCTCTGTCTCTGTCTCTGTCTCTGTCTCTGTCTCTGTCTCTGTCTCTTCCTGTCTCTGTCTCTGTCTCTGTCTCTGTCTCTGTCTCTGTCTCTGTCTCTCTCTGTCTCTGTCTCTGTCTCTGTTTTCTGTCCTGTCTCTGTCTCTGTCTCTGTCTCTGTCTCTGTCTCTGTCTCTGTCTCTGTCTCTGTCTGTCTCTGTCTCTGTCTCTGTCTCTGTCTCTGTCTCTGTCTCTGTCTCTGTCTCTGTCTCTGTCTCTGTCTTGTTCTGTCTCTGTCTCTGTCTCTGTCTCTGTCTCTGTCTCTGTCTCTTGTCTCTGTCTCTGTCTCTGTCTCTGTCTCTGTCTCTGTCTCTGTCTCTGTCTCTGTCTCTGTCTCTGTCTGTCTCTGTCACTGTCTGTCTCTGTCCTGTCTCTGTTCTCACTCTCTGTCTCTGTCTCTGTCTCTGTCTGTCTCTGTCACTGTCTCTGTTCTATCTCTGTCTCTGTCTCTGTCTCTGTCTCTGTCTGTCTCTGTCTGTCTCTGTCTCTGTCTGTCTCTGTCTTGTCTGTCTCTGTCACTGTCTCTGTCTCTGTCCTGTCTCTGTCTGATCTCTGTCTCTCCTCCTGTCTCTGTCTCTGTCTGTCTCTGTCACTGTCTCTGTCTGTCTCTGTCACTGTCTCTGTCTCTGTCTCTGTCTTCACTCTCTGTCTCTGTCTGTCTCTGTCTCTGTCTCTGTCTCTGTCTCTGTCTCTGTCTCTGTCTCTGTCTGTCTCTGTCTCTGTCTCTGTCTCTGTCTCTGTCTCTGTCTCTGTCTCTCACTCTCTGTCTGTCCGTCTCTGTCTTTGTCTGTGTGTCTGTGTGTGTGTCTGTGTGTCTGTGTGTGTCTGTCTGTGGCTGTGTGTGTGTCTGTCTGTGTCTGTGTGTCTGTCTGTCTGTGTGGTGTCTGTGTGTCTATCTGTCTGTCTGTCTCTATCTCTGTCTGTGTATGTCTGTCTGTGTGTGTCTCTGTGTATCTGTCTGTGTGTCTGTCTATGTCTGTCCATCTGTCTGTCTGTCTCTGTCTCTGTCTGTGTATATCTGTCTGTGTATCTGTGTATCTGTCTGTCTCTGTGTCTGTGTATGTCTGTCTGTATGTCTACTGTCTGTCTATCTGTCTCTCTATGTCTGTGTTTGTTTGTCTGTCTGTCTATCTGTATGTCTGTCTGTTTCTCTCTCCCCCTCTGTCTGTCTGTCTGTGTCTGTCTGTCTGTGTCTGTGTTTATCTGTCTGTGTCTGTCTGTGTCTGTGTATGTCTGTCTGTCTGTCTCTGTGTCTTTATCTATCTGCCTGTGTCTATCTGTTTGTATGTCTGTCTATCTGTCTGTCTGTCTATCTGTCTGTCTGCCTCTGTGTCTTTATCTGCCTGTGTCTATCTATCTGTTTGTATGTCTGTCTCTGTCTGTCTGTCTCTGTCTCTCTCTCTGTCTCTCTCTCTGATTGTATTCTTCCTTTTCCTTTGCTGACAAGGATTATGCCTTTCAAGTCAAGCATACCTAAACTGCTTTTACATTCAGACTGTACAAACACATACATGTACAAACCCATCATACAATTTTCTGGAGGTTTCATTTTCTACGTCACTTCACTGGTCACAGGATGTGGCACAACTGTCTACATGTACAACCCTATGATAACCATGACGATGGGGGATGATAATCTTGATGCTAAAGAGTTCCATACTGGATTGAGACTGCCCGACATGGCTGTATCACACCCTTCCTGTCATAATATATACATTGTGTATATATATATATATATCATCATCATCAGGTGCCTTGCCGCATGGCGTTGGCGATCATGGACTTACATCTGCCTCTATCTCTCGTTGCCCCTAGCATCTCCCCCACCCTCCCCGTCCCCAGCCACTCTGCAAGTCCGTCCAGCATTTTCTCCCTGGGTCTACTCTGTGCTCTCTTTCCCTCCAGCTTTCCCGTTGTGATCAGGTGCTCCAAATCCCCCTTCCCCCATAAAATGGCCTATAAATGTTGCCTGTCTTTTCCTGATCTTCCTTATGAGTGATCTTCTTGTGTCTGCCTCCATCAAGACTGTCTCGTTTTTTTTTCTTTGCTGTCCATGGAACCCTCAACATTCTTCTTAGAAACCACATCTCGGCTGCCTCAATCTTGTTCTGGCTTTGTTTGTTGACTGTCCACGCCTCGCATCCGTACAACAGTATTGGTTCTATATAGCATTCAAGAACTCTCTTCCTGATGTTAATTGATAGACATTTGTTGGTAAGAATGCTTGTCATCTTCTTGAATGCTGTTTTGGCTTGGCCGATTCTGCCGGCTATTTCCGATGTGCATCTGCCGTCTGATGAAATGATCGTTCCCAGGTATTTGAATTTCTCAACCTGTGTCAAGGTTGTGCCATTTGTTGTTATTTTGCATGAGGGGATTTCATGTTTTTTACTGATCACCATGATCACCATATATATATATATATATATATATATATATATATAGGTAGAAAGAAACTCTAGGGAGAGCTAGACAACAGAAGGTCTTCAGAGAAGTAACCCCCTTTAGACAAGTGTTTCGGCCCTGAATTCCTTACACTCTCGGGGGGCCGGGCCACATCCAGGTCATGACTCCTGGATGCCCTTCTGCTGTTGTCTATTTTTTTTTTTTTTTTTTTTTCCCACGCCGGGGATCGAACCTGGGCGATTCTGCGCTTCAGAACTGCGGTACGCGGTTTTACCAATGTGCTAACGGGGCACACATCATCTGTAGGGAATTTAATCCTTATGAAGTTCACTTTTTTCGTTCCTCCTTGCCCAGATCCAGCTTGAGCTCCTTTCTGCTGCCTCTGCCATCGCTTTAAGGGCTCTAGTCCTCTTCTTCCAGAAATGGCGAGTTGTTTCATGAGATCATAAGCGGAGGTGCCCACAAACCCTCTTGCCCCGACCTCTATGGCGAAGATTTTGACCCGCAGACCTGCTTTCTTCAGGGTGCTGGCAAGACCGGCGTATTTTTCGGTCTTGTAGATATGTGCTTCTTCCATTCTGCTTTCGTATGGCACAGTGAGTTCTATCAGAATCACTTGTTTCGAGGAGTCAGAGTGGAGAGCGATGTCTGGTCTCATGCCTGTCTTGCTGATGACATCTGGGTAATTTCTCCACTCTGGGAGGTCTGCTGTACACTCCCAGTCGACTGCTCCATCCAGAAGACCCTTTGGCAATGTACTGGTTGTCATAGCCCTTTCGGGCCAGACCTGTTTCCCTCCTGCTTTGTAGAACGTTGTCATAGCAATTGGTGCGTTTGGGGTCATGGTTTTTTCGCTAACCACATCTGTGATCACTTTCAGAACTTGGTTGTGCCTCCATGTATACCTTCCTTGGGCTAGCGCTACTTTGCAAGAGCTTAGGACATGTTCCACTGTTTGTTTCTTCTGACAGAGCGGACATGCTGGGTCGTCTGCTTTCCCCCATTTCACTAAGTTTGCATTCGAGGGGAGCAGGTCATATACAGATCTGAGGAGGAAGCTTATCCTTAGAGGAGCCATGTGCCACATATCGTTCCAGCTGAGACTTCTTTGGAGTGCACTGTCCCATGTTGTCCATTGCCCCTGTTGACCTTGCTGGACTGCCTTCTGCACTCTTTTGACATCTTCTTCTTCCTTCAACTCCTGTATGATCATGTCTCTTTTTTCCTTCCCTTTGGCACTGCATTTTTGTTGCTCCCAGTCCCTGTCTGTTGGTTTGCGTGTGTCCAATTATTTCTTTGATGCTGAGGTTTCTCTTGGCATTGTTTACAGCCTCTTGGACTTTCCACTTTCTGCCAGTTCTCAGCTTTGGATGAACTGATCTCACGATATTGTCTTCCGATTCCTCCAGCATGCTCAACAGTCTTGCTTTTCCAACTTTGTATTCCTCCACTATGGATTTGAGAGGTAGCTTCAGCATTGCTTGACGACAGTAGAATGCAACATCAGTGAGACCAGGTGGGACACCGAGCCATTTTCTTGTGTATTTGTTGATTTTGGCTTCCATTGCTTCGACTGTGCTGGTGCAAATGTCATAGATTAGCAGTGGCCACAGCAGCTTTGGTATCAGCATGAACTGTAGACACCAGACTTTGTATTTGCCTGGCAGTCCGCAGTTATCTATTTTCTTCAGGCCTTCTTCTGCTGTTTGCTTGGTTTCACATCCCCTTTGTGTGTCTTTCAGGGAGTCATCATACCATCTTCCGAGACTTTTTACTGGCTCTTCTGTGACAGTGGGGATGGCTTGGTTGGCTACCATGAATTTGACTGAATCTGCCACTTTTCCTTTTCTCAGTGAGAGACTTCGGGATTTCTTAGGTTTGAACCTCATTCTTGAAGAGGCCACCAGCTCATCCAGCTGCTTTAAGATTTGGTGTGTCTCTTCCTCATCCGTGGACAAGACTGTTGTGTCATCCATGAAAGCTTTCAGAGGAGGCATCTGGTATCCATCTCCCAGATTCACTGGACCTGAACTCTTCATTGCAGCTTTCAAGATGACTTCCATTGCCAACACGAACAGTATGGGAGAGATTGCACAGCCCATTGCAATGCCCACCTCTAGGTCTATCCAGTCCGTGGTGTATTCTTTGGTAGAGAACCGCATTGAGAACCCTTGGAAATACTTCCTCAGCATTGTTCGGATGTTTTCTGGGATGTGATACATTTCAAGAGCCAGCTGGATCATATCGTGTGGAACTGATCCATATGCATTCGCCAGATCAAGCCAAACTACGTCAATGTCTCTCTTCTCTGTTCTTGCTTTTTGGATGGCATCCCAAATCAACGTGGCATGTTTCAAGCATCCAGGCATTCCTGGTATGCCTCCCTTTTGGACTGACATATCCAGATACTTGTTTTCAGTCAGGTATTTTGTCAATCTTGCTGCCATAACAGAGAAGAAGATTTTCCCCTCGACGTTCAGAAGTGATATTGGCCTGAACTGATTGATGCTGCTGGAGTTCTGCTCCTTCGGAATGTACACTCCTTCAGCTCTCATCCATTGGTCGCTGATCTTCTGGTTCCTCCATGCTGATCGAATCATCTTGTGGAGCCACTCGAGCACTTTTGGGCATTTCTTGTAGAGCAGGTATGGTATTCCGTTTGGTCCAGGTGCTGACTTGGCTCTGGCTTTCTTTACTATGTTCTTCACTTCATCCAGTGTTGGTGGTTTGTTATTGAATTTTCCTTCTGGCGCTGCAGGCCAAACCAGATTCTGGATTTCAAGTGGTGCCTCGCGCTGAGAATCGGAATATGTTTCCCTGAGATGCTGCTCTAGGGTTTCCTTGCCCACTGTGAGAGTCCCTGATTTGGGTTGTTCAAACAGCTTTCTTGAAAAGTCAAAGGGATCTTTGAAGAAACGATCTTGAGTCTTCTTCTTTTTGCTCTTTCTTCGCCTTGCTGATTCCACTTTGCTGAGAGCATTGTGTTTGGCCTTCAGATCTTTCCAGAGTTCCAGGAGCCCTTGCTTCTCGAATTCTGAGGCAGTTTTCATTCGCTTTTTAAGCTTCCTTTTCTCCCTCCGGATGCTCTCCATCTGTTGCTGT
>JAPXFY010000025.1:61192287-61222287 GCA_030674185.1 Monoplex corrugatus
ACTGACTTAATGGACATCTGTGTGTATTTGTGTACAACTCTCACTGTCTTAATGGACATCTGTGTGTATTTGTGTTTTTATCACTGACTTAATGGACATCTGTGTGTATTTGTGTTTTTATCACTGACTTAATGGACATCTGTGTGTATTTGTGTTTTTATCACTGACTTAATGGACATCTGTGTGTATTTGTGTTTTTATCACTGACTTAATGGACATCTGTGTGTATTTGTGTTTCTATCACTGACTTAATGGACATCTGTGTGTATTTGTGTTTTTATCACTGACTTAATGGACATCTGTGTGTATTGTATTTTTATCACTGACTTAATGGACATCTGTGTGTATTTGTGTTTTTATCACTGACTTAATGGACATCTGTGTGTATTTGTGTTTTTTATCACTGACTTAATGGACATTTGTGTGTATTTGTGTTTTTATCACTGACTTAATGGACATCTGGTGTATTTGTGTCTTTATCACTGACTTAATGGACATCTGTGTGTATTTGTGTCTTTATCACTGACTTAATGGACATCTGTGTGTATTTGTGTTTTTGTCACTGACTTAACGGACATCTGTGTGTATTTGTGTTTTTATCACTGACTTAATGGACATCTGAGTGTATTTGTGTTTTGTCACTGACTTAATGGACATCTGTGTGTATTTGTGTAACACTCTCACTGTCTTAATGGACATCTGTGTGTATTTGTGTCTTTATCACTGACTTAATGGACATCTGTGTGTATTTGTGTAACACTGTCACCGACTTAATGGACATCTGTGTATATTTGTGTAACACTCTCACTGTCTTAATGGACATCTGTGTGTATTTGTGTTTTTATCACTGACTTAATGGACATCTGTGTGTATTTGTGTTTTTATCACTGACTTAATGGACATCTGTTTGTATTTGTGTTTTTATCATGACTTAATGGACATCTGTGTGTATTTGTGTTTTTATCACTGACTTAATGGACATCTGTGTGTATTTGTGTTTTTATCACTGACTTAATGGACATCTGTGTGTATTTGTGTTTTTATCACTGACTTAATGGACATCTGTGTGTATTTGTGTTTTTATCACTGACTTAATGGACATCTGTGTGTATTTGTGTTTTCATCACTGACTTAATAGACATCTGTGTGTATTTGTGTTTTTATCAATGTTCTTAATGGACATCTGTGTGTATTTGTGTTTTTATCACTGACTTAATGGACATCTGTGTGTATTTGTGTTTTTATCACTGACTTAATGGACATCTGTGTGTATTTGTGTTTTTATCACTGACTTAATGGACATCTGTGTGTATTTGTGTATTTGTGTTTTTATCACTGACTTAATGGACATCTGTGTGTATTTGTGTTTTTATCACTGACTTAATGGACATCTGTGTGTATTTGTGTTTTTATCACTGACTTAATGGACATCTGTGTGTATTTGTGTTTTTATCACTGACTTAATGGACATCTGTGTGTATTTGTGTTTTTATCACTGACTTAATGGACATCTGTGTGTATTTGTGTTTTCTATCACTGACTTAATGGACATCTGTGTGTATTTGTGTTTTTATCACTGACTTAATGGACATCTGTGTGTATTTGTGTTTTTATCACTGACTTAATGGACATCTGTGTGTATTTGTGTTTTATCACTGACTTAAGGACATCTGTGTGTATTTGTGTTTTATCACTGACTTAATGGACATTGTGTGTATTTGTGTTTTTATCACTGACTTAATGGACATCTGTGTGTATTTGTGTTTTTATCACTGACTTAATGGACATCTGTGTGTATTTGTGTTTTATCACTGACTTAATGGACATCTGTGTGTATTTGTGTTTTGTCACTGACTTAAGGACATCTGTGTGTTTTGTTTTTATCACTGACTTAATGGACATCTGTGTGTATTTGTGTTTTTTCACTGACTTAATGGACATCTGTGTGTATTTGTGTTTATCCACTGACTTAATGGACATCTGTGTGTATTTGTGTTTTATCACTGACTTAATGGACATCTGTGTGTATTTGTGTTTTTATCACTGGTAACTTAGTATGGACATCTGTGTGTATTTGTGTTTCTTATCACTGTTCTTAATGGACATCTGTGTGTATTTGTGTTTTTATCACTGACTTAATGGACATCTGTGTGTATTTGTGTTTTTATCACTGATCTTAATGGACATCTGTTGTGTTTGTGTTTTTATCACTGTTCTTAATGGACATCTGTGTGTATTTGTGTTTCTATCACTGTCTTAATGGACATCTGTGTGTATTTGTGTTTTTATCACTGACTTAATGGACATCTGTGTGTATTTGTGTTTTATCACTTTTCTTAATGGACATCTGTGTGTATTTATGTAAGACTTTCTGTACGATGAAAAATGCAAATGAGCTGACTTCACAGGCAGTTGGGATATACAAATCTTCATTGTTATTACTGTATGTGTACGTATGGTTAGGCACTGTTGGTGTCTGTGCTGGTCACTGTGTATATTCTATGGTGTGTACATTGGTGGTTGTGTTTGCATTGAATTCTTGTATTTTTCAAAATGTGTGACGGACAGTGAGCCCAAGTGAGTGTGAAGAACAGCACTGTACGGTTTATTACATTATTCCTTTCTTTCTCTTTTTCTGTCTTTTCTGTATATTCTCTGAAAACACTCCACGCCTCGCTCGCTCAATGCGTCTTGCGCCTACCACCCACAAAGAAAGTCAAAAAACAAAAAAAAAAAAAAAAAAAAAAAAAAAAAAGAAAGAAAAAAAAACAAAAAAAAGAAAAACACTAAAGTGGACATATATAACCAAAAAAAAATCAGAACAAACTCGTTTTTCCTCTGTCAATAAAAAAAAGTTAAAAAAAAAAAAGTTTGGGAAACCCGAAAACCAACCAGCCCAAGTCTCACAGGGATCCGCCGTATTAGGGGTAGCAAACTCCTGGAGTGCTTTTCAGTGCGGAGGTTTTGAAAAGAGAAAAAGAACAAAAATTCTTAAAAGATTTTGAAAAGAGAAAAAAAACAAAGAAGAAAAAAGGATCTTAAAAGAAAAGATTTTGAAAAGAGAAAAAAAAAATCTAAAAGAAAAAAAATGTTGAAAAGAAAAAAGAAAAAAAAATTCTTAAAAAAAAGATTTTGAAAAGAAAAAGAAAAAAAGAGAAAGAAAAAAGATTCTCAAAAGAAAAGATTTGTCGTTTCGTATTTGCTAAAGCGACCCCACTTGAACTGGCAAGATAAATATGAGAAGGGTTCACCTTGAAAAGGCACGGTAGATGATACTCTTTCACTTTGTTGTTTGCCTGGAAATAGATTATATAGCCCTGAGCTTGTAAAAGGAGGACGAACACATAAAGAGAACAAAAGCCCCCTTCAGCCCGAGCACGTTTATTATCGTGTTGCTCCCTGTATTTAATAATAATGACAAAAAATAATAAATCAACTTTATATAGCGCTATTCTCCTACACATAGGTAAAGACTCATTGCGCTTTACATTAATTAGTTTATTGTTTCCCAATCAGCCCTATGCCTAGTGGTCAATTATACTAACTCCCACTCCTAGTCCCTCCCTCCAAACACACACACTAGCACATCTGTTGCAAGCAAGTACTAATTTATACATTGCTCAATCAGAAAGATAAAAAAAAATTGTGTTTCGTTATTTATCAAACAGATGAGTTTTGAGGCCCGCCTTGAAAGAAGAAGAGATGATGAACAGCGGATAGAGAAAAGCAGATGTTCCAGACAAGTGGGGCCTGGCAACGGAAGGCTCGGTGTCCTATGGTTTTGTATTTTGATTTTGATTTTGCCAGAAGCTTCTGGTTGCTTGACCTGAGGCTGCGTTCAGGCCTGTTAGTTTATTGCTTCATTATCATCATCATCATCATCATCAGGTGCCCTGCCGCATAGCGTTGGCGACCATGGACTTCCAACCATCTCTATTTCTCGTTGCCCCCAGCATCTCCCCCACCCTCCTCATCCCCAGCCACTCTGCAAGTCCGTTCAGCATTCTCTCCCTGGGTCTACCTGATGCTCTCTTTCCCTCCAGCTTTCCCGTTGTGACCAGGTGCTCCAAATCCCCCTTCCTCATAAAACGGCCTATAAATGTTGCTTGTCTTTTCCTAATCTTCCTTATGAGTGATCTACTTGTGTCTGCCTCCATCAAGACTGTCTCGTTTGTGTTCTTTGCTGTCCATGGAATTCTCAACATTCTTCTGAGAAACCACATCTCGGCTGCCTCAATCCTGCTCTGGCTTTGCTTGCTGACTGTCCACGCCTCGCATCCGTAAAACAGTATTGGTTCTATATAACATTCAAGGACTCTCTTTCTGATGTTAATTGATAGGCATTTGTTGGTAAGAATACTTGTCATCTTCTTGAATGCTGTTTTGGCTTGGCCGATTCTGCCAGCTATTTCCGATGTGCATCTGTTGTCTGATGAAATGACCGTTCCCAGGTATTTGAACTTATGAACCTGTGTCAAGGTTGTGCCATTTGCTGTTATTTTGCAGGAGGGGATTTCATGTTTTTTACTGATCACCATGACTTCAGTTTTCCTGCTGTTTAGTTCCAACCCCTTACCTTTGCTTTCTGTTTCTAGTATATTCACAAGGTTTTGTAGGTCCCTTTCATTTTCTGCAATTAGCACGGTGTCATCTGCGTACGAATGTTGTTTATCATTTTCCCTCCAACCTATAATCCAGGGTCTTCTTCTAGGTTTCTCATGATGTTTTCGCTATATAGTGAAAACAGATCTGGTGACAAAACACAACCCTGTCTGACTCCTCTTTTGATGTTTTGAAAAGAGCTTATATTGTTTTCTATTCTCATTGCAGCTGTTTGTTCCCAGTACATATTCCTGATTATTCGTAGATCTTTTCCATCGACATTGAGTCTCTCCAGTTGGTTGATCAATTCATCATGTCGTACCCGATCGAAAGCCTTGGTATAGTCAACAAAGCATAAATACAAATCCTTATTCATCTCAATTGACCTCTCTATGATAGTTCTTAGGATGTATATGGCATTAATAGTTCCTTTCCCTTCCACAAATCCACACTGTTCTTCTGCTATTTCTCTTTTGATTCTATTCCTTGTCCTCATCATGATTATTCTTAACAGGATTTTTGTTACATTGCTTATTCTGATATATACTGTTAGTTTATTACTTATTCTAATTTGTTTTATTCAAACTGTGTTGCAAGCTTCATCTAGAAGCCACACCGATTTGAAGCATGTTGCAAGCTTTATTGACGATCTATACAAATTTGAAATGTGTAGCGAACTGTATATAAGATTTGCACTATTTTAGAGCATGTTGCATGCGTTACCTACAATGTACACGAATTTAAACTACGTTACAAGCTTTACTTAGGATCTTATTGCTTTTGTTCTTTTTCTTTCTCTGTTTCTTTTGTTTGTTTGTTTGTTTGATTGTTTGTTTGTTTGATTGTTTGTATGTTTGTTTGTTTCTTTCTTTCTTTCGTTCTTCTTCTTCTTCTTCTTCTCTTCTTCTTCTTTTTCTTCTTCTTCTTTCTTCTTCTTCTTCTTCTTCTTCTTCTTCTTCTTCTTCTTCTTCTTCTTCTTCTTCTTCTTCTTCTTCTTCTTCTTCTTCTTCTTCTTCTTCTTCTTCTTCTTTGTCAACTGCTACGACTACTACTACTGAAACTGAAATGTGGTTTCTGAGAAAAAAATACTTAGAGTTCCATGGACAGCTAAGAAAACAAACTAGACAGTCTTAAAGGAGGCAGAGACAAGAAGATCATTGATATAAAAAAAAGACAAGGAAAACACAAGCAACAATTATAGGACATTTTATGAGGATAGAGAAATTAGAGCACCTGGTCACAACAGGAAAGCTAGAGGGAAAGAGAACACCAGGTAGACCCAGGGAGAAAATATTGGACGGACTTGCAGGGTGGCTGAGGACAGACAGGGTGGGAGATGTACTTGCAGCCACAAGGGATAGATTCGTATGGAGGGCCATGATCGCCGACTCCATGCAGCAGGGCACTTGATGATGATGATGGTGACACAAACTTACAGCGTATTAAAAGCTATATTTGAAATGCATACAAACTTAAAGCATGTTACAAACTTTTCTTAGAATCCACACAAACTGAAAGCATGCTGCAAGCTTTACTTAGAATCCGTACAGAACAGCTTTAGAATACACACAAGCTTAAAGCATACTAGAAGCTGTATTTAGACTCTACACAAATTTACAGCAAGCTACAAGCTTTATTAGAATTCACACAAACTAAAGCATACGCAAGCTTTATTTAGAATCACAAACTTAAGAGCATACACAAGCTTTATTTAGAATCCACACAAACTTTAAGCATACTACAAGCTTTATTAGAATCCACAAAATTTACAGCATACTACAAGCTTTATCTAGAATGACAAAACTTGAAGCATACTGCAAGTTTTACTTAGAATCCACACAAACTCACAGCATGCTACAAGCTTTATTTAGAATCCACACAAACGCACGGCATGTTACAAGCTTTTTTTAGAATCCACACAAACTCACAACATACTACAAGCTTTGTTTAGAATGTAAACAAAATTACAGCATGCTACAAGCCTCATTTAGAATTCACACAAACTCACAGCATGCTACAAGCTTTATTTAGAATCCACACAAACTCACAGCGTACTACAAGCTTTAGTTAGAATCCACACAAACTTAAAGCGTACTACAAGCTTTAGTTAGAAACCACACAAACTCACAGCATGCTACAAGCTTTGTTAAGAATTACATAAACTCACAGCATGTTACAAGCTATATTTAGAATTCACACAAACTCACAGCATGCTACAAGCTTTATTTAGAATCCACACAAACTCACATCATGCTACAAGCTTTATTAGAATCCACACAAACGCACGGCATGTTACAAGCTTTACTTAGAATCCACACAAACTCACAGCATGCTACCAGCTTTATTTAGACTCCACACAAACTTACAACATACTACAAGCTTTGTTTAGAATGTACACAAAATTACAGCATGCTACAAGCCTCATTTAGAATTCACACAAACTCACAGCATGCTACAAGCTTTATTTAGAATCCACACAAACTCACAGCGTACTACAAGCTTTAGTTAGAATCCACACAAACTTAAAGCGTACTACAAGCTTTAGTTAGAAACCACACAAACTCACAGCATGCTACAAGCTTTGTTAAGAATTACATAAACTCACAGCATGTTACAAGCTTTATTTAGAATTCACACAAACTCACAGCATGCTACAAGCTTATTTAGAATCCACACAAACTCACATCATGCTACAAGCTTTATTTAGAATCCACACAAACGCACGGCATGTTACAAGCTTTACTTAGAATCCACACAAACTCACAGCATGCTACCAGCTTTATTTAGAATCCACACAAACTTACAACATACTACAAGCTTTGTTTAGAATGTACACAAAATTACAGCATGCTACAAGCCTCATTTAGAATTCACACAAACTCACAGCATGCTACAAGCTTTATTTAGAATCCACACAAACTTACAGGGTACTACAAGCTTTAGTTAGAGTCCACACAAATTTAAAGCGTACTACAAGCTTTAGTTAGAAACCACACAAAACTCACAGCATGCTACAAGCTTTGTTAAAATTACATAAACTCACATCATGTTAACAAGCTTTATTTAGAATTCACACAAACTCACAGCATGCTACAAGCTTTATTTAGAATCCACACAAACTCACATCATGCTACAAGCTTTATTTAGAATCCACACAAACGCACGGCATGTTACAAGCTTTACTTAGAATCCACACAAACTCACAGCATGCTACCAGCTTTATTTAGAATCCACACAAACGCACGGCATGTTACAAGCTTTTTTTAGAATCCACACAAACTCACAACATACTACAAGCTTTGTTTAGAATGTACACAAAATTACAGCATGCTACAAGCCTCATTTAGAATTCACACAAACTCACAGCATGCTACAAGCTTTATTTAGAATCCACACAAACTTACAGTGTACTACAAGCTTTAGTTAGAGTCCACACAAATTTAAAGCGTACTACAAGCTTTAGTTAGAATCCACACAAACTCACAGCATGCTACAAGCTTTGTTAAGAATTACATAAACTCACAGCATGTTACAAGCTTTATTTAGAATTCACACAAACTCACAGCATGCTACAAGCTTTATTTAGAATCCACACAAACTCACATCATGCTACAAGCTTTATTTAGAATCCACACAAACGCACGGCATGTTACAAGCTTTACTTAGAATCCACACAAACTCACAGCATGCTACCAGCTTTATTTAGAATTCACACAAACTTACAACATACTACAAGCTTTGTTTAGAATGTACACACAATTACAGCATGCTACAAGCCTCATTTAGAATTCACACAAACTCACAGCATGCTACAAGCTTTATTTAGAATCCACACAAACTTACAGGGTACTACAAGCTTTAGTTAGAGTCCACACAAATTTAAAGCGTACTACAAGCTTTAGTTAGAAACCACACAAACTCACAGCATGCTACAAGCTTTGTTAAGAATTACATAAACTCACAGCATGTTACAAGCTTTATTTAGAATTCACACAAACTCACAGCATGCTACAAGCTTTATTTAGAATCCACACAAACTCACATCATGCTACAAGCTTTATTTAGAATCCACACAAACGCACGGCATGTTACAAGCTTTACTTAGAATCCACACAAACTCACAGCATGCT
The DNA here is from genome assembly GCA_030674185.1 of Monoplex corrugatus. Lineage (NCBI taxonomy): Eukaryota > Metazoa > Mollusca > Gastropoda > Littorinimorpha > Ranellidae > Monoplex > Monoplex corrugatus. The sequence goes on from JAPXFY010000025.1 coordinate 61,201,020, forward strand.
ACCAGCTTTATTTAGAATCCACACAAACTTACAACATACTACAAGCTTTGTTTAGAATGTACACAAAATTACAGCATGCTACAAGCCTCATTTAGAATTCACACAAACTCACAGCATGCTACAAGCTTTATTTAGAATCCACACAAACTCACAGCGTACTACAAGCTTTATTTAGAATCCACACAAACTCACAGCGTACTACAAGCTTTAGTTAGAAACCACACAAACTCACAGCATGCTACAAGCTTTGTTAAGAATTACATAAACTCACAGCATGTTACAAGCTTTATTTAGAATTCACACAAACTCGCAGCATGCTACAAGCTTTATTTAGAATCCACACAAACTCACAGGGTACTACAAGCTTTAGTTAGAGTCCACACAAATTTAAAGCGTACTACAAGCTTTAGTTAGAATCCACACAAACTCACAACATGCTACAAGCTTTGTTAAGAATTAACTTGCAGCATGTTACAGGCTCTTTTCATAATCCACATAAAGGTATGCATGTTAAAGCTTTATTTAGAATCCTCACAAACTGAAAGCATGCTGCAAGCATTATTTAGAATTTACATAAAGTTAAAGCATGTTACAAGCTCTTTTCATAATCTACGCAAAGTTATGCAAGTTACAAGCTTTACATAGAATCTACACAAAGTATGCTATTGTAGCTTTACTTAGAATCTACACTAACCTAAAGCATTCCACAAGCTTTACACACAACCTACACTAACCTAAAGCATGCCACAAGCCTTACATACAATGTACACTTATCTAAAGCATTCCACAAGCTTTACATACAGCCTACACTAACCTAAAGCATTGCACAAGCCTTACATACAACCTACACTAACCTAAAGCATTCCACAAGCCTTACATACAATCTACACTAACTTAAAGCATTCCACAAGCCTTACATACAGCCTACACTAATCTAAAGCATTCCACAAGCCTTACATACAATCTACACTAACCTAAAGCATTCCACAAGCCTTACATACAATGTACACTTATCTAAAGCAATCCACAAGCTTTACATACAATGTACACTAACCTAAAGCATTCCACAAGCCTTACATACAATGTACACTTATCTAAAGCAATCCACAAGCTTTACATACAATGTACACTAACCTAAAGCATTCCACAAGCCTTACATACAATGTACACTTATCTAAAGCAATCCACAAGCTTTACATACAATGTACACTAACCTAAAGCATTCCACAAGCCTTACATACAATGTACACTTATCTAAAGCAATCCACAAGCTTTACATACAATGTACACTAACCTAAAGCATTCCACAAGCTTTACATACAATGTACACTAACCTAAAGCATTCCACAAGCTTTACATACAATGTACACTAACCTAAAGCATGCCACAAGCCTTACATACAATGTACACTAACCTAAAGCATGCCACAAGCCTTACATACAATGTACACTAACCTAAAGCATGCCACAAGCTTTACATACAATGTACACTAACCTAAAGCATTCCACAAGCTTTACATACAATGTACACTAACCTAAAGCATTCCACAAGCCTTACATACAATGTACACTAACCTAAAGCATTCCACAAGCTTTACATACAATGTACACTAACCTAAAGCATTCCACAAGCTTTACATACAATCTACACTAACCTAAAGCATTCCCACAAGCCTTACATACAATGTACACTTATCTAAAGCAATCCACAAACTTTACATACAGCCTACACTAACCTAAAGCAATCCACAAGCCTTACATACAACCTACACTAACCTAAAGCATTCCACAAGCCTTACATACAATCTACACTAACCTAAAGCATTCCACAAGCCTTACATACAATGTACACTTATCTAAAGCAATCCACAAGCTTTACATACAATGTACACTAACCTAAAGCATTCCACAAGCCTTACATACAATGTACACTAACCTAAAGCATTCCACAAGCCTTACATACAATCTACACTAACCTAAAGCATTCCACAAGCCTTACATACAATGTACACTAACCTAAAGCATTCCACAAGCCTTACATACAATGTACACTAACCTAAAGCATTCCACAAGCCTTACATACAATGTACACTAACCTAAAGCATTCCACAAGCCTTACATACAATCTACACTAACCTAAAGCATTCCACAAGCTTTACATACAATCTACACTAACCTAAAGCATTCCACAAGCCTTACATACAACCTACACTAACCTAAAGCATTCCACAAGCCTTACATACAATCTCATCATCATCATCAGTCCCGTAGTCTGGTTGATCGTTGGGGCACCACTGAAGATTTTGCAACCAACTTCCTCCACTCCTCACGGTCCTCAGCTTTCCGCAGAATGATATTCCATTCAAGGCCAGTCCACTCTCTGATATTGTCTTCCCATCTTTTTCTCTGTCTGCCTCTTCGTCTCCCTCCCTGAACTGTTCCCTGCAAGACGGTCTTGGCCAGTCCAGATGATCGTGTGACGTGCCCGTACCACCTCAGTTTGCGTCTTTTCACTGAGGTCAGGAGATCTTCATACGGCCCGATGGCGTTTTCGATTCGGGTTTTCACTTCCTTATTGGTTATATGATCTTCGTACGAGATACCAAGGAGTTTGCGGAAGCATCTCATCTCCATTGCCTGTATCCTTCTTTCAATGTCTGCTGTTATGGTCCATGTTTCGCATGCATACAAAAATATTGACATGACCAGGGAACGCATCAGTCTGATCTTGGAGCCGATTGCGATATTCTTGTCGTTCCAGATGACTTTTAGCTTGGTCATTGCAGCTGTGGTCTGGGCAATCCTGGAAAGTACCTCGGGCTTTGATCCTTCATCTGATACTATAGCTCCCAGATATTTAAATCTATGGACGGTCTCAAGTTTCTTGTTATCTATGGTAATGTCAGTGCTGATGCCATTGGTATTATTTGTCATCAACTGGGTTTTCTCTGCACTGATCTGCATGCCAAATGCTGTGGAGGCCTCATCAAGATGTTTTTATCAAGCTGACTAGCTCTTGCTCTTGCCCAGCTAGTCCGTCAATGTCGTCGGCAAAACGCAAGTTTGTGATTGTTCTACCTCCGATGTTGACTGTTCCCTCGTGGTCTTCAAGTGCGTCAGCCATTATTCTCTCTAAGAAGATGTTGAAGAGAGTGGGGGAGAGCAGGCATCCTTGGCGTACTCCAACTGTGGTTCGGAACCATTCGCCTATGTTGTTGTCATGGTAGACTGCACTGGTCGCCTTTTCGTAGAGGCATTCTATGGTTCTGATCAGGTTGGCATTGATGTTGTACAGCCTCATGGTTGCCCACAAGGCTGCGTGCCAAACTCTGTCGAATGCCTTCTTGAAGTCCACGAAGACGTGGTAAAGGCCTTGCTGGTGTTGCAGGTATTTCTCACAGAGCAATCTGAGGTTGAAAATTTGCTCTGTGGTACTTCTTCCTGGTCTGAAACCTGCCTGCTCTTCTTTTATTATCTCCTCAGCTTGTGGCTTCAGTCTACTCAGAAGGATTTTTAGCATGACCTTACTTGGATGGCTGATCAGGCTGATGGTACGGTAGTTTTGGCATAGTTGTAGGTTGCCTTTCTTCGGGAGAGTGATGATCAGGGACTGGGTCCAAGGTGTTGGCCACTCACCTGTCCGCCAGATCTTATTGCAGATGATGAGTAACATGGCCTCTCCTCCTGCCTGGACCAGTTCTGAGGGAATGTTGTCCATTCCTGCCGACTTTCCTTTCTTCAATGATTTTACTGCAGCTTCAACTTCTTCTCACACGATGGGGTAGCTGTCGTTGTTGGTCGGTGGAGGAACGTCTAGCACCTTGGGATCTCCTGTTGTTGTGTGTGTGTATAATTCGGAGCAGTACTCTGTCCACCTCTGCAGAATCTCTTGATCTTCTGTGAGACATTTCCCTGCGTTGTTCTGTATGGTAGTGGTTCTGCCTTGTTTTGAGCTTGCTAGAAGCTTTACATAAAATCTACACCAACCTAAAGCATGCCACACAAGCCTACATACAATGTACACTTATCTAAAGCATGCCACAAGCCTTACATACAATGTACACCAACCTAAAGCATGCCACAAGCCTACATACAATGTACACTAACCTAAAGCATGCCACAAGCCTTACATACAATGTACACTAACCTTAAGCATGCCACAAGCCTTACATACAATGTACACTAACCTAAAGCATTCCACAATCTTTAGATACAACCTACACTAACCTAAAGCATTCCACGAGCTTTACATACAATCTACACTAACCTAAAGCATTCCACAAGCCTTACATACAACCACACTAACCTAAAGCAATCCACAAGCTTTACATACAACTACACTAACCTAAAGCATTCCACAATCTTTACATACAACTACACTAACCTAAAGCATTCCACAAGCTTTACATACAACTACACTAACCTAAAGCATTCCACAAGCTTTACATACAACCTACACTAACCTGAAGCATTCCACAAGCCTTACATACAATCTACACTAACCTGAAGCATTCCACAAGCCTTACATACAATCTACACTAACCTGAAGCATTCCACAAGCCTTACATACAACTACACTAACCTGAAGCATTCCACAAGCTTTACATACAACTACACTAACCTAAGCATTCCACAAGCCTTACATACAATCTACACTAACCTAAAGCATTCCACAAGCCTTACATATCAATCTACACTAACCTAAAGCATCCACAAGCCTTACATACAATCTACACTAACCTAAAGCATTCCACAAGCCTTACATACAATCTACAGTAACCTAAAGCATTCCACAAGCCTTACATACAATCTACACTAACCTAAAGCATTCCACAAGCCTTACATACATTCTACACTAACCTGAAGCATTCCACAAGCCTTACATACAAACCTACACTACCTGAAGCATTACAACAAGACACTTAACATACAACCTACACTAACTACCTGAAGCATTCCACAAGCTTTACATACAATCTACACTAACCTAAAGCATTCCACAAGCCTTACATACAATGTACACTAACCTAAAGCATGCCACAAGCCTTACATACAATCTACACTAACCTAAAGCATGCCACAAGCCTTACATACAATGTACACTAACCTAAAGCATGCCACAAGCCTTACATACAATGTACACTAACCTAAAGCATTCCACAAGCTTACATACAATGTACACTAACCTAAAGCAATCCACAAGCTTTACATACAATCTACACTAACCTAAAGCATTCCACAAGCCTTACATACAACCTACACTAACCTAAAGCATTCCACAAGCCTTACATACAATCTACACTAACCTAAAGCATTCCACAAGCTTTACATACAATGTACACTAACCTAAAGCATGCCAGAAGCTTTACATAAATCTACACTAACCTAAAGCATGCCACAAGCCTTACATACAATGTACACTAACCTAAAGCATTCCACAAGCTTTACATACAATTACACTAACCTAAAGCATGCCACAAGCCTTACATACAATGTACACTAACCTAAAGCATTCCACAAGCCTTACTATACAATACACTAACCTAAAGCAATCCACAAGCTTTACATACAATCTACACTAACCTAAAGCATTCCACAAGCTTTACATACAATGTACACTAACCTAAAGCAATCCACAAGCTTTACATACAATCTACACTAACCTAAAGCATGCCACAAGCCTTACATACAATGTACACTAACCTAAAGCATGCCAAAGCTTTACATAAATCTACACAACCTAAAGCATCCACAAGCCTTACATACAATGTACACTAACCTAAAGCATGCCACAAGCCTTACATACAATGTACACTAACCTAAAGCATTCCACAAGCCTTTACATACAATGTACACTAACCTAAAGCATTCCACATCTTTAGATACAACCTTACACTAACCTAAAGCATTCCACAAGCCTTACATACAATGTACACTAACCTAAAGCATTCCACAAGCTTTACATACAATGTACACTAACCTAAAGCATTCCACAAGCTTACATACAATGTACACTAACCTAAAGCATGCCACAAGCCTTACATACAATCTACACTAACCTAAAGCATTCCACAAGCTTTACATACAATTACACTAACCTAAAGCATTCCACAAGCTTACATACAATCTACACTAACCTAAAGCATTCCACAAGCCTTACATACAATCTACACTAACCTAAAGCAATCCACAAGCCTTACATACAGCTACACTAACCTAAAGCAATCCACAAGCTTTACATACAATCTACACTAACCTAAAGCATTCCACAAGCCTTACATACAATGTACACTTATCTAAAGCATCCACAAGCTTTACATACAATGTACACTAACCTAAAGCATTCCACAAGCCTTACATACAATGTACACTAACCTAAAGCATTCCACAAGCCTTACATACAATCTACACTAACCTAAAGCATTCCACAAGCCTTACATACAATGTACACTAACCTAAAGCATTCCACAAGCCTTACATACAATGTACACTAACCTAAAGCATTCCACAAGCCTTACATACAATGTACACTAACCTAAAGCATTCCACAAGCCTTACATACAATCTACACTAACCTAAAGCATTCCACAAGCTTTACATACAATCTACACTAACCTAAAGCATTCCACAAGCCTTACATACAACCTACACTAACCTAAAGCATTCCACAAGCCTTACATACAATCTCATCATCATCATCAGTCCCGTAGTCTGGTTGACCGTTGGGGCACCACTGAAGATTTTGCAACCAACTTCCTCCACTCCTCACGGTCCTCAGCTTTCCGCAGAATGATATTCCATTCAAGGCCAGTCCACTCTCTGATATTGTCTTCCCATCTTTTTCTCTGTCTGCCTCTTCGTCTCCCTCCCTGAACTGTTCCCTGCAAGACGGTCTTGGCCAGTCCAGATGATCGTGTGACGTGCCCGTACCACCTCAGTTTGCGTCTTTTCACTGAGGTCAGGAGATCTTCATACGGCCCGATGGCGTTTTCGATTCGGGTTTTCACTTCCTTATTGGTTATATGATCTTCGTACGAGATACCAAGGAGTTTGCGGAAGCATCTCATCTCCATTGCCTGTATCCTTCTTTCAATGTCTGCTGTTATGGTCCATGTTTCGCATGCATACAAAAATATTGACATGACCAGGGAACGCATCAGTCTGATCTTGGAGCCGATTGCGATATTCTTGTCGTTCCAGATGACTTTTAGCTTGGTCATTGCAGCTGTGGTCTGGGCAATCCTGGAAAGTACCTCGGGCTTTGATCCTTCATCTGATACTATAGCTCCCAGATATTTAAATCTATGGACGGTCTCAAGTTTCTTGTTATCTATGGTAATGTCAGTGCTGATGCCATTGGTATTATTTGTCATCAACTGGGTTTTCTCTGCACTGATCTGCATGCCAAATGCTGTGGAGGCCTCATCAAGATGTTTTTATCAAGCTGACTAGCTCTTGCTCTTGCCCAGCTAGTCCGTCAATGTCGTCGGCAAAACGCAAGTTTGTGATTGTTCTACCTCCGATGTTGACTGTTCCCTCGTGGTCTTCAAGTGCGTCAGCCATTATTCTCTCTAAGAAGATGTTGAAGAGAGTGGGGGAGAGCAGGCATCCTTGGCGTACTCCAACTGTGGTTCGGAACCATTCGCCTATGTTGTTGTCATGGTAGACTGCACTGGTCGCCTTTTCGTAGAGGCATTCTATGGTTCTGATCAGGTTGGCATTGATGTTGTACAGCCTCATGGTTGCCCACAAGGCTGCGTGCCAAACTCTGTCGAATGCCTTCTTGAAGTCCACGAAGACGTGGTAAAGGCCTTGCTGGTGTTGCAGGTATTTCTCACAGAGCAATCTGAGGTTGAAAATTTGCTCTGTGGTACTTCTTCCTGGTCTGAAACCTGCCTGCTCTTCTTTTATTATCTCCTCAGCTTGTGGCTTCAGTCTACTCAGAAGGATTTTTAGCATGACCTTACTTGGATGGCTGATCAGGCTGATGGTACGGTAGTTTTGGCATAGTTGTAGGTTGCCTTTCTTCGGGAGAGTGATGATCAGGGACTGGGTCCAAGGTGTTGGCCACTCACCTGTCCGCCAGATCTTATTGCAGATGATGAGTAACATGGCCTCTCCTCCTGCCTGGACCAGTTCTGAGGGAATGTTGTCCATTCCTGCCGACTTTCCTTTCTTCAATGATTTTACTGCAGCTTCAACTTCTTCTCACACGATGGGGTAGCTGTCGTTGTTGGTCGGTGGAGGAACGTCTAGCACCTTGGGATCTCCTGTTGTTGTGTGTGTGTATAATTCGGAGCAGTACTCTGTCCACCTCTGCAGAATCTCTTGATCTTCTGTGAGACATTTCCCTGCGTTGTTCTGTATGGTAGTGGTTCTGCCTTGTTTTGAGCTTGCTAGAAGCTTTACATAAAATCTACACCAACCTAAAGCATGCCACAAGCCTTACATACAATGTACACTTATCTAAAGCATGCCACAAGCCTTACATACAATGTACACCAACCTAAAGCATGCCACAAGCCTCACATACAATGTACACTAACCTAAAGCATGCCACAAGCCTTACATACAATGTACACTAACCTAAAGCATGCCACAAGCCTTACATACAATGTACACTAACCTAAAGCATTGCCACAAGCCTTACATACAATCTACACTAACCTAAAGCATTCCACAAGCTTTACATACAATTACACTAACCTAAAGCATTCCACAAGCCTTACATACAATTACACTAACCTAAAGCATTCCACAAGCTTTACATACAATCTACACTAACCTAAAGCATTCCACAAGCTTTACATACAACTACACTAACCTAAAGCATTCCACAAGCCTTTACATACAACTACACTAACCTAAGCATTCCACAAGCTTTACATACAACTACACTAACCTAAGCATTCCACAAGCTTTACATACAATCTACACTAACCTAAGCATTCCACAAGCCTTACATACAATCTACACTAACCTAAAGCATTCCACAAGCCTTACATACAACTACACTAACCTGAAGCATTGCCACAAGCCTTTACATACAATTACACTAACCTAAAGCATTCCACAAGCCTTACATACAATTACACTAACCTAAAGCATTCCCACAAGCCTTACATTACAATCTACACTAACCTAAAGCATTCCACAAGCTTTACATACAATCTACACTAACCTAAAGCATTCCACAAGCTTACATACAATCTACACTAACCTAAAGCATTCCAAAAGCCTTACATACAATCTACACTAACCTAAAGCATTCCACAAGCTTTACATACAATCTACACTAACCTAAGCATTCCACAAGCTTACATACAACCTACACTAACCTAAGCATTCCACAAGCCTTTACATACAATCTACACTAACCTAAGCATTCCACAAGCTTTACATACAATCTACACTAACCTAAAGCATTCCACAAGCCTTACATACAATGTACACTAACACTTAAAGCTCATTCTACATCTAAGCTCACTTACATACAATGTACACTAACCTAAAGCATTGCCACAAGCCTTACATACAATGTACACTAACCTAAAGCATTCCACAAGCCTTACATACAATGTACACTAACCTAAAGCATCCACAAGCCTTACATACAATGTACACTAACCTAAAGCATTCCACAAGCCTTACATACAATTACACTAACCTAAAGCATTCCACAAGCCTTACATACAATGTACACTAACCTAAAGCATTCCACAAGCTTACATACAATTACACTAACCTAAAGCATTCCACAAGCTGTTACATAAATCTACACTAACCTAAAGCATGCCACAAGCCTTACATACAATGTACACTAACCTAAAGCATTCCACAAGCTTTACATACAATCTACACTAACCTAAAGCATGCCACAAGCCTTACATACAATGTACACTAACCTAAAGCATTCCACAAGCCTTACATACAATTACACTAACCTAAAGCATCCACAAGCTTTACATACAATCTACACTAACCTAAAGCATTCCACAAGCTTTACATACAATGTACACTAACCTAAAGCATCCACAAGCTTTACATACAATCTACACTAACCTAAAGCATTCCACAAGCCTTACATACAATGTACACTAACCTAAAGCATGCCAAAGCTTTACATAAATCTACACTAACCTAAAGCATGCCACAAGCCTTTACATACATGTACACTAACCTAAAGCATGCACAAGCCTTACATAAATGTACACACCTAAAGCATGCCACAAGCCTTACATACAATGTACACTAACCTAAAGCATGCACACTTAGCATTACATACATCTACACTAACCTAAAGCATTCCACAAGCCTTACATACAATGTACACTAACCTAAAGCATTCCACAAGCTTTACATACAATGTACACTAACCTAAAGCATTCCACAAGCTTTACATACAATGTACACTAACTAAAGCATGCCAAAGCCTTACATACAATCTACACTAACCTAAAGCATTGCCACAAGCTTTACATACAATTACACTAACCTAAAGCATTCCACAAGCTTTACATACAATCTACACTAACCTAAAGCATTCCACAAGCTTACATACAATCTACACTAACCTAAACATTCCACAAGCCTTACATACAACCTACTACTACCTAAGCATTCCACAAGCTTTACATACAATCTACACTAACCTAAAGCATTCCACAAGCTTTACATACAATCTACACTAACCTAAAACATTCCACAAGCTTTACATACAACCTACACTAACCTAAAGCATTCCACAAGCTTTACATACAATCTACACTAACCTAAAGCAATCCACAAGCTTTACATACAACCTACACTAGGTAGAAAGAAACTCTAGGGAGAGCTAGACAACAGAAGGTCTTCAGAGAAGTAACCCCCTTTAGACAAGTGTTTCGGCCCTGAATTCCTTACACTCTTGGGGGGACGGGCCACATCCAGGTCATGACTCCTGGATGCCCTTCTGCTGTTGTCTAATTTTTTTTTTTTTCCCCACGCTGGGGAGCGAACCTGGGCGATTCTGCGCTTCAGAACTGCGGTACGCGGTTTTACCAATGTGCTAACGGGGCGCACATCATCTGTAGGGAATTTAATCCTTATGAAGTTCACTTTTGGTTCCTCCTTTCCCAGATCCAGCTTGAGCTCCTTTCTGCTGCCTCTGCCATCGCTTCCCAGAAATGGCGAGTTGTTTCATGAGATCATAAGCGGAGGTGCCCACAAACCCTTTTGCCCCGACCTCTATGGCGAAGATTTTGACCCGCAGACCTGCTTTCTTCAGGGTGCTGGCAAGACCGGCGTATTTTTCGGTCTTGTAGATATGTGCTTCTTCCATTCTGCTTTCGTATGGCACAGTGAGTTTATCAGAATCACTTGTTTCGAGGAGTCAGAGTGGAGAGCGATGTCTGGTCTCATGCCTGTCTTGCTGATGACATCTGGGTAATTTCTCCACTCTGGGAGGTCTGTTGTACACTCCCAGTCGACTGCTCCATCCAGAAGACCCTTTGGCAATGTGCTGGTTGTCATAGCAATTTCGGGCCAGACCTGTTTTCCTCCTGCTTTGTAGAACGTTGTCATAGCAATTGGTGCGTTTGGGGTCATGGTTTTTTCGCTAACCACGTCTGTGATCACTTTCAGAACTTGGTTGTGCCTCCATGTATACCTTCCTTGGGCTAGCGCTACTTTGCAAGAGCTTAGGACATGTTCCACTGTTTGTTTCTTCTGACAGAGCGGACATGCTGGGTCATCTGATTTCCCCCATTTCACTAAGTTTGCATTCGAGGGGAGCAGGTCATATACAGATCTGAGGAGGAAGCTTATCCTTAGAGGAGCCATGTGCCACATATCGTTCCAGCTGAGACTTCTTTGGAGTGCACTGTCCCATGTTGTCCATTGCCCCTGTTGACCTTGCTGGACTGCCTTTTGCACTCTTTTGACATCTTCTTTCTTCAACTCCTGTATGATCATGTCTCTTTTTTTCCTTCCCTTTGGCTTTGGACCACCACTGCATTTTTGTTGCTCCCAATCCCTGTCTGTTGGTTTGCGTGTGTCCAATTATTTCTTTGATGCTGAGGTTTCTCTTGGCATTGTTAACAGCCTCTTGGACTTTCCATTTTTTGCCAGTTCTCAGCTTTGGCTGAACTGATCTCACGATATTGTCTTTCGATTCCTCCAGGATGCTCAACAGTCTTGCTTTTCCAACTTTGTATTCCTCCACTATGGATTTGAGAGGTAGCTTCAGCATTGCTTGACGACAGTAGAATGCAACATCAGTGAGACCAGGTGGGACACCGAGCCATTTTCTTGTGTATTTGTTGATTTTGGTTTCCATTGCTTCCACTGTGCTGGTGCGAATGTCATAGATTAGCAGTGGCCACAGCAGCTTTGGTATCAGCATGAACTGTAGACACCAGACTTTGTATTTGCCTGGCAGTCCGCAGTTATCTATTTTCTTCAGGCCTTCTTCTGCTGTTTGCTTGGTTTCACATCCCCTTTGTGTGTCTTTCAGGGAGTTATCATACCATCTTCCGAGACTTTTTACTGCCTCTTCTGTGACAGTGGGGATGGCTTGGTTGGCTACCATGAATTTGACTGAATCTGCCACTTTTCCTTTTCGCAGTGAGAGACTTCGGGATTTCTTTGGTTTGAACCTCATTCTTGAAGAGGCCACCAGCTCATCCAGCTGCTTTAAGATTTGGTGTGTCTCTTCCTCATTCGTGGACAAGACTGTTGTGTCATCCATGAAAGCTTTCAGAGGAGGCATCTGGTACCATCTCCCAGATTCACTGGACCTGAACTCTTCATTGCAGCTTTCAAGATGACTTCCATTGCCAACACGAACAGTATGGGAGAGATTGCACAGCCCATTGCAATGCCCACCTCTAGGTCTATCCAGTCCGTGGTGTATTCTTTGGTAGAGAACCGCATTGAGAACCCTTGGAAATACTTGTTCGGATGTTTTCTGGGATGTGATACATTTCAAGAGCCAGCTGGATCATATCGTGTGGAACTGATTCATATGCATTCGCCAGATCAAGCCAAACTACGTCAATGTCTCTCTTTCTGTTCTTGCTTTTTGGATGGCATCCCAAATCAATGTGGCATGTTCCAAGCATCCAGGCATTCCTGGTATGCCTCCCTTTTGGACTGACATATCCAGATACTTGTTTTCAGTCAGGTATTTTGTCAATCTTGCTGCCATAACAGAGAAGAAGATTTTCCCCTCGACGTTCAGAAGTGATATTGGCCTGAACTGGTTGATGCTGCTGGAGTTCTGCTCCTTCGGAATGTACACTCCTTCAGCTCTCATCCATTGGTCGCTGATCTTCTGGTTCCTCCATGCTGATCGAATCATCTTGTGGAGCCACTCGAGCACTTTTGGGCATTTCTTGTAGAGCAGGTATGGTATTCCGTTTGGTCCAGGTGCTGACTTGGCTCTGGCTTTCTTTACTACGTTCTTCACTTCATCCAGTGTTGGTGGTTTGTTATTGAATTTTCCTTCTGGCACTGCAGGCCAAACCAGATTCTGGATTTCAAGTGGTGCCTCGCGCTGAGAATCGGAATATGTTTTCCTGAGATGCTGCTCTAGGGTTTCCTTGCCCACTGTGAGAGTCCCTGATTTGGGTTGTTCAAACAGCTTTCTTGCAAAGTCAAAGGGATTTTTGAAGAAACGATCTTGAGTCTTCTTCTTTTTGCTCTTTCTTCGCCTTGCTGATTCCACTTTGCTGAGAGCATTGTGTTTGGCTTTCAGATCTTTCCAGAGTTCCAGGAGCCCTTGCTTCTCGAATTCTGAGGCAGTTTTCATTCGCTTTTTAAGCTTCCTTTTCTCCCCCCGGATGCTCTCCATCTGTTGCTGTCTTCTGGATTTCTGGGGAGGCGTTTTTGTCTTTGGCTGCTTCACTCCATAAGTGTCCCTGCAGATAGAGTATATGATGTCTCCGTATGTGTCAAGTTTGTATTCCAGCGTACTGTTCCCTATTAGCGCATTCAGCTTAAGGACAAGTTCCTCATCAATTTCTCCCATTGTTCTTTTGCATCGGCAGGCGGCAAATTGAGTTTTTCACGTTTGGCGTTAAGGGCTTGTGCAAAATCCGCACCAGAACCATCAGCGTGGATGTCCTTGGCACTATGGTTTAAATCCTGGCCTTGGTCATCCAACGTCTCACTGCTATCGCAGTGCGCTGCTGCTGGTTCGTATGAGTCTTCAAACAGCCCATTTTAGTCCTGTGGATCTTCATGCCGCGTTTGGTGGTGAATCTCCTTCCACACGCACACGGAAATTCCATCTGGTCATTAATCATGATCCGTTGTGCGTTTCCAGTCGTGATGGAGTCAGTGCCGATGGATTCATCATTCTCTCCCCCTTTCGGTGAATCCTGAGAGCATCTACACTAACCTAAAGCATGCCAGAAGCTTTACATACAACCTACACTAACCTAAAGCATTCCACAAGCTTTACATTCAATGTACACAATTGCTGTGTATGGAGTTTGGGTAGAAACATGACAGTAAGGTGCAGCAGGGTGGGTGGAGAGGTGGGGAAGGAAGAGGGGGGTGGGACGATCTCTGGAGAGTGGCAGTCCTGAATAACAACACCACAGCGTGAACCAGGAATTTCAACACACACACACACACACACACACACACACACACACACACACACCACACACACACACCACCTCTTTTGTTGTGTAGAGACAGTACTGTGTTTTTTAGCTCTTCTAAGGTGATTGGAGAATTTAACCAGAGATCATTCTGTGGTACTGGATCAGTGTAGATTGGGTTGTAATCTTCCATTTCTCTGTGATGTTTGCAGTCAGGAGATAAACCTTCAACTTTACTGTTTTCGGCGAACAGATCCACAAAAGTTTCTGCTTTGTCCATGTCTGAAGGAAATGTGTTACATGTTTCAATCATTATCGGACACCTAGGTAAGTTGGTTCCATCCTTCATTTGTTTCATTTTCGTCCAGACTTTATGGAAATCTTTGAAATCTGAAATTTCTTTTGTGCAGAATGATGCCCAATAATCTTTCTTTGCTTCAGCAATGATTTTGTTACATTGGATGTCTAACTTTTTTCATTTCGACATGATCCTCAGGTTTCCGGCTTTTGATGTAGATTTTGAATTTCTCCCTTTTATATTGAACTGCTTTCTCACATGCCTCTGTCCACCAAACATTACCCAATCGATTATTTGATCTAGAAGATTTGAGTTTCGGAATCGATAGGTCTGCAGCGGCTAGAATTGACTCTTGGAATTTAGAAAACAAATGTCTACATTTTCACTTTCATAATGTCTGTAATCTTGATTAGCTAGAGCAGTTCGAAATAAGGACCAGTCAGCACGCTTGTAATTATATTTTGGAATAATTTCAGGAGAGCTGTCTTTCATCCTGATTTTTTTTGTCAGTTATGGTTATGATGATAGGTAGATGATCGCTTCCCAAAGTGTCTCTGTGAGTTTCCCAGGTACAGGATGGTACTAATTCTGGTGAGATTAGAGACAAATCGATGGCTGTCACCCTGTGTTTGGAAACATCAGGGATCCTAGTGACACTACCATCATTTAGAAGGTAAAGCGAACTATCAACGATATTTTCTACCAAACGATTGCTCGTAACAGTAGAACAGTTCTTTTCCCAAAATGGGGAGTGGGAATTAAAGTCTCCACCTATTAGCCATTTACCACGCTGCTGATCTTGGATCGTGCGCAGCCATTCTGTGTTGTGGTCATTTGGACCTGTTGGCAGGTAGATTGACAAAACGTTGATGTTTAAAGAATTGCTTAATTGGACAGTGGCAGCACAAGCGTGCAAATCTTCGCTTGATTTCAAAACTGGGGAAGTGTAAGCAGTATTGTAACTCTTTGAGTATATATATCGCGGTGGATACCTTCTTCCCGTGATTCCACATTCATAGACTGGAGGATAATAATAATTGGGGAAATTGGGAAGCTTGGTAGCGACAACATTCATCGACTGTAGAATCAAAATTTCACACCTATTTGATGCCAGGAAATGCTCCAAGTAAGCCGAATTGGTGGAAAGGGATCTACAATTCCATTGCAAAAACTTGACTTGGGATTGTTTTCGCATTGCTGATATTGGTTAATCTCCAACTTTCTATTAACTGTTATTTATGGTCGATAATAATGAATACTTTGATTTTCTGTGTCCAGGAGAACTGGACAGAAAGAAAATTACGTAATTACTTAGACTACAAAGTAAAGAAAACAAAATTGTAGCAAAATCAATAAAAAGAAAATTACATAGTCCAACGTACGAATAACTTATAAAGGTGATAATAGATTACAAGGGATAACAAATAACCAAAAATCAAAATAATAGCATACACGTCTTCAAATGTACAGAGTATATAGTCTGACCGAGTCTTGATAGTCGGACTAAAACCTAGTTATTGTTTATTTTCAGCAGAAGAAATGTCAGAGATGACGAGGAAAAAGTCCTGTGACATGAACATTAAGTATTGTATATGTAATACTGTTATTTCAAAACATATTATACGGCCACCATGGTTTGTAGTTGTCAAAAGGGTGGTATGTCCTCTGGAGAATCTGGAAGGGTGTAGCTGTGATGATCTTGATCTTGATGTTCTCCTTGGAGTCTCCCAAAATAGGTCTCGAATGTGTCTTCCAAGATTTCCTGCAATGATGCTACTTCCTCTGGTAGTGGGGTGAATGTCGTCTTTTAGAAATTGTTGAGTGGTACGAAGGTTCTCATGTGATACAAAAGAAATATTTTTCATATCAACAAGTTCAGCAGATAGGAAAGCGTTGAACAGATTTCGTTGAACCTCCATTCGGGCCTGCCGTACAGGGGCAACCTTACTAACGACTAGTTTAGATTTTGGATGTTCTTGTGCTATTTGTTTTATGCCTGAAGCGAGATGTTTAGTTGTTGCAGGGAGATCTTTGCTGTTCAATTCATGCACACCACAGTGAAAAACAATACAGTCTGCTGAATCATCAAATTTGGAAAAGGCCATATCTAATGAGCTTTTAATGTTATGAGGGTCGTTCACAGGGCACGAGTCTCCTTCAAAACCGTAAGATCGTCCCAGTCTTCTTGAGTTGACACCCTTCAACACAGAGTCGTGGACAGTGAGAACGTACGGAAGATCGTGGGTCTTTTTATGTTGTTTTGAAATATTTTCAGAACGGGATGGTGTAGGCCTATGTTTGGGATGAGAAATGACGTCTTTAGTTGGTATGACGTCATGACGTTGTTCTTTCTTGTTTTTTCTTTTCTTTTCAGGCACTTTTGTTGCTTGCTGTTTAGTTTTGCTGCTGGGTTTTGGTGCCTTGAGGTTTCGGGTCTGTTTGTCGTCCTGCTTGCATGTGTGGTTTTGTTTCAGTGCCTCAGCGTAGGTGGGATGTGTGTCATGTAGATCCGTCTGTGTGTGACAGTTACGGGTTGTCATGGTGATGTTCTTTTTTTGCTGTTAGTGAGTAGAGTAAGGACCGTCTTTTCCAGAGAATTGACTTGGTCCCGCAGAGCCAGTATGATGTTTTTTAGTTCTGCCGTACTCACGCAGTCCGCCGAGCTGGTAAGAGGCGCTGTGCAGGTTGTCCCACTCTGCGTGTCAGTGGGAGTCGTGGTCGGTGCACCAGATGTAGCGTTAGCGTCAGACTCGGCGACTGTCGATTTCGGGTCTTTTTCCGTCTCTGCTCCCGCGGCACTGGACGATATCTTCTCTCCATCAGCCTTGCCCTCTGATGCGTCTTCTTGTTTCTTTTGGGCAAGGCGGCCTCTTCTCGTTCTTGTCATATTGGGCCTTTTACACGTTTTCTCCGACAGCTGAAAATTTGTTAGTTAGGTATCTCCGCCATCTTGAATTTCCGTGTGTGTGTGTGTGTGTTTGTGTGTATGTATGTGTGCGTGTGTGTGTGTGTGTGTTGTGTGTGTGTGTGTGTGTGTGTGTGTGTGTGTACATGTGTGTGTGTTTGTGTGTAGGTGTTGATGCAGTTTCGACTGAAATGATTAAACATCTCCCTGAAAACTACCTTATTTTCCTACACAAAATTTTGCAGAAATGCTGGGTTACCGGAACTGTGCCACAAATCTGGCAAAAGTCTATAGTTATACCAATCTTAAAAACAGGAAAATCGAAAACTGATAAAAACAGTTACAGACCTATTGCTTTGACGTCCCACACAAGCAAACTAATGGAAAGATTGGTCTTAAACAGACTTTTACACTACTGTGATAAAAATAATGTTATTCCGGTAAACCAGGCAGGTTTTAGAAAAGGAAGATCCGCAGTTGAACACCTGGTTAAACTTACAACTCAGATCAAACAACAGTTTGCCCGCAGAAGAAGTGTTTTAGCTACTTTCTTTGATGTGAAAAAAGCTTACGATCAAGTTTGGCATAAACGTTTATTGTTCAAGCTGAAATCTGTTGGTTTATCGGGCAATATGTTCAATTACATTAAATCTTTTTTAGCTAATAGAACAATTCAGGCAAGAGTGGGAGCTAGTTATTCTTCTTCACGACGCCTCGACATGGGGATTCCACAAGGTTCAGTGATAGCACCTATTTTATTTAATATCCTTATACAGGATCTTCCTAAAGCTCTTTCAAATCGTGTTGTTTTAGTACAGTACGCTGATGATATATGCACTTGGATGAATATCACTTTAAAAAAGACAACTCCATAGAGAACGCGAAATTACATCAGGAAGTTGTATCAAATTGATCTTGATAATCTTGGAAACTATATGTTAGAAAATGGGCTGTCGTTGTCAGCAGAAAAAACTAACATGATGCTGTTTGATCCTGGTGGTAACTCAAATAACATGCCTACTTTCTAATTGCTTGGTGAAGTATTAAATTACAAACAGGTCGTAAAATTCCTGGGAGTTTACATCACGTCCAAATTAAGCTGGAATGTCCATTTTGATTATATTTTAACAAAAGCGCGAAAAACCTTAAATTTTCTAAAGATAATAAGCAAATTACCCTGGGGAATGGATACAAATGTACTGATTCATCTGTCAACAGCGCTGGTCAGGTCTAAATTATCCTACGCGCAAGAAGTTTTCTTCAATGCACCCAAATATTTACTAAAAAAGATTCAGAACTTGGACTGCAAAAGTCTTAAAATTGCACTAGGTGTACCAACTCATGCTTCTACTCTGGAAACGTACAAAGTTGCTGGAATTCTACCTTTAAACAACCATCGTGAGTTAGCTACAGCAAAGTTTGCAATTAGAACTACTTCACAAGTGGATAATTTTGTGAGCAAAGAAATTAAGATCAGGTCTGATACTGACTTTCCAAAACGAGCAAAAAACATTTCATCACAAATTACAGCCGCAACTTACATATCTGGCCTGATCAAACAGTCCAACATAACAATGGATGAAATAGCTGAGAAACCAACGATAACGCCTATCCCTACATGGGAAATGCTAAAGGCCACATTTGATCTCGATTTTGCAAAAGTTAAAAAAGATGATAATGTCAACATTACGCTATCCACAGCTTGTGAACACATCGATGAAAAGTACCGTACCCACCTCCACATTTTTACCGATGGGTCAGTCTTAGCAAATCAGAGCGCTGGAGCAGCCTTTTATGTTCCAAAATTTAACATTAAAAAGTCTTTTTTCATTGGGGCAAATGTATCTATATATACAGCAGAATTGGTCGCTGTTGTTCAAGCGTTGCATTATTTAATAAGCCTTCGGCCTGTGTCATTCAAAGTAGTTCTCTTTGTTGATTCAAAATCTGTATTATATGCCTTACAGTCTTTTGATACAGACACAAGACCTGACTTAATTATTGAGGCAAATCATCTAATACATTGTTTAAAGATAAATGGCTCGGAAATCAATTTATGCTGGGTGCCTTCTCATGTTGGTCTTCATGGCAACAACGTAGTTGACAGAGCAGCTAAATCCGGTGCCCTCCATTCTGAAAATTCCATAGAATTACATGTTAACACCGGTAAAAGAAGCTTACAACACGCTAGAATTAGCATCATGGATTCGATTTCATGAACATTTAAAAGAAAAATTTGTGTCTCAAAAAAGAATCAAACTTTCAGTTCAAAATATCTGTAAAAATTTGCAGTATTCCTCGTTATATCATTTCAGATTAATTGTTATGACATATTTTCGCATTCAACTGAACGCTTTGAAAACAAAATATTGTAACAACGTTTTATGTATTTGTGGCGAACAATTCACATTGTATCACTGTTTGTTTTACTGCAGAAAGCTTCGTTCCTTTTTACCAAAGACGTTTACACAAGGAAACTATCTTGAAACGCATTTTAATGAAGTAGTATCGGATCAAGTTTTGTTAGTTAAAATTTCAGAATCATTGGTTCACAGTCCTGTTAATGCGTTACTTTAAGATTATTTTATAATTATGATTATTTTTATTTTGTTTTGTTTTTATGACGATTTTTCTTTTACATTATTGATGTTAGCGTTGTTCTAGTTTCATTTCTCTGTTCATCCATATCCTTTTTCTTAAGACCTTGCCGCTTCCTTTTAATTTTTTTTACTTCCCTTACTCTGTTCCCCTCCACCCCCACCCCCCCCCCCCCCTTATTTCATCCTCCATGCCATTTTTCCCCGTCTAATATCACTTATAGTGAAAAGACGTTAAATCAAGCAACGAACGAACACACACACACACACACACACACACACACACACACACAACACACACACACACACACACACACACACACACACACACACACACACACACACACACACACACACACACACACACACACACGCACACACACACACACACATGCACACACACACACAAACACACATAGATTGAGAGAAAGAGACAGACAGAGACACAGATACAGAGAGAGAGGCAGAGAGAGAGAGACAGAGAGAGAGAGACAAAGAGAGAGACAGAGAGACAGAGAGAGAGACACAGAGAGAGACAGAGAGACACACAGAGATTGAGAGAAAGAGAGAGAGAGAGACAGACAGACAGACAGACAGAAACAGAGAGACAGAGACAGAGAGAGAGAGAGATACAGAGAGAGACAGAGAGAGAGACACAGAGAGAGACACAGAGAGAGAGTGAGAGAGAGAGAGAAAGACAGAGAGAGACAGAGAGAGAGACAGAGAGCGAGAGAGAGAGAGAGACAGACAGACAGACAAACAGACAGAAACAGACAGACAGACAGAGAGAACATACAGGCATGCTGAGAGACAGAGAGACAGCGATTTCGACGCGTGTAACGGAATTGTGTATTCGTACGTATGCGCATGTGCATATGTGT
>JAPXFY010000025.1:61232287-61237287 GCA_030674185.1 Monoplex corrugatus
CATGGATAACTCCAGAATCCCCAAGCAGATACTGTATGGGGAACTGTCTGAGGGCACGCGTAACGTTGGACGATCCAAGCTTCGCTTCAAGGACCAATGTAAAATGTCCATGATGGAATTTTGTATCAATGTTGCGAACTGGGATACGTGGCCCAGGATCGAGTGGGGAGCAGAGCTGCTGTTTTCGCGGGAGCAAAGAGCTATGAAGAGGATAGAGTCCAGCGCGCTATAGAGGCTAGACAAAGACGCAAATGCCCCACGGTGGATGACTCCACAGTATACTACTACTGTAGTCGTTGTCAGAAACCGTGCCGATCGCGCACTAGTTGTTTTAGCCATGAGCATCGCTGTTTTAAGATAACTAATTTTCCGCTGCCGACCGTCGCCATCGACGAAAAAGGCCACAGACAGAAAAAAATGCACTTAAATGCATGTACCCAATTATCAACCCTAAGAGAAAGTACGTAAGATTTTATTGAACACATACAGGTGAATGGACCAGCAAGGCAGAAAATTATAGGATTAAATGACAGAAAGCAAAGGAACAAGGCAGAAACAAAGACAGTGACAGAAAAGAGGAAATTTCTAGCACAGAATTTCCAGAAGATGGGGATACTGGGGGAAATGATTGATGATAAAGGAAATTCAAGATCAATTAGTTATTTCAAACCCAACAGTATCTGATCATTTAGTTATTTCACACTCTACAGTATCTGATCTGTTGGTTATTTCACACTCTACAGTATCTGATCAGTCAGTTATTTCACACTTTACAGTATCTGATCTGTTGGTTATTTCACACTCTACAGTATCTGATCAGTTGGTTATTTCACACTTTACAGTATCTGATCAGTCAGTTATTTCACACTCTACAGTATCTGATCAGTCAGTTATTTCACACTTTACAGTATCTGATCAGTTGGTTATTTCACACTCTACAGTATCTGATCAGTTGGTTATTTCACACTTTACAGTATCTGATCAGTTGGTTATTTCACACTTTACAGTATCTGATCAGTTGGTTATTTCACACTTTACACTATCTGATCAGTTAGTTATTTCACACTTTACAGTATCTGATCAGTCAGTTATTTCACACTTTACAGTATCTGATCAGTCAGTTATTTCACACTCTACAGTATCTGATCAGTCAGTTATTTCACACTTTACAGTATCTAATCAGTTGGTTATTTCACACTCTACAGTATCTGATCAGTTGGTTATTTCACACTCTACAGTATCTGATCTGTGGTTATTTCACACTCTACAGTATCTGATCTGTGGTTATTTAACACTCTACAGTATCTGATCAGTCAGTTATTTCACACTCTACAGTATCTGATCAGTTGGTTATTTCACACTTTACAGTATCTGATCAGTCAGTTATTTCACACTCTACAGTATCTGATCTGTTGGTTATTTCACACTTTACAGTATCTGATCAGTCAGTTATTTCACACTCTACAGTATCTGATCTGTTAGTTATTTCACACTCTACAGTATCTGATCAGTCAGTTATTTCACACTCTACAGTATCTGATCTGTTGGTTATTTCACACTCTACAGTATCTGATCTGTTGGTTATTTCACACTCTACAGTATCTGATCAGTTGGTTATTTCACACTCTACAGTATCTGATCTGTTGGTTATTTCACACTCTACAGTATCTGATCAGTTGGTTATTTCACACTCTACAGTATCTGATCAGTCAGTTATTTCACACTCTACAGTATCTGATCAGTCAGTTATTTCACACTCTACAGTATCTGATCTGTTGGTTATTTCACACTCTACAGTATCTGATCAGTTAGTTATTTCACACTCTACAGTATCTGATCAGTCAGTTATTTCACACTCTACAGTATCTGATCTGTTGGTTATTTCACACTCTACAGTATCTGATCAGTTGGTTATTTCACACTCTACAGTATCTGATCAGTTGGTTATTTCACTCTCTACAGTATCTGATCAGTTGGTTATTTCACACTCTACAGTATCTGATCAGTTGGTTATTTCACACTCTACAGTATCTGATCAGTTGGTTATTTCACACTCTACAGTATCTGATCAGTTGGTTATTTCACACTCTACAGTATCTGATCAGTTGGTTATTTCACACTCTACAGTATCTGATCAGTTGGTTATTTCACACTCTACAGTATCTGATCAGTTGGTTATTTCACACTCTACAGTATCTGATCAGTTGGTTATTTCACACTCTACAGTATCTGATCAGTTGGTTATTTCACACTCTACAGCATCTGATCTGTTGGTTATTTCACACTCTACAGTATCTGATCTGTATTTGTATTTCACACTTACTACAGTATCTGATCAGTCATTTATTCACACTCTACAGTATCTGATCAGTCAGTTATTTCACACTCTACAGTATCTGATCAGTCAGTTATTTCACACTCTACAGTATCTGATCAGTCAGTTATTTCACACTCTACAGTATCTGATCAGTCAGTTATTTCACACTCTACAGTATCTGATCTGTTGGTTATTTCACACTCTACAGCATCTGATCTGTTGGTTATTTCACACTCTACAGTATCTGATCTGTTGGTTATTTCACACTCTACAGTATCTGATCAGTTGTGTTATTTCACACTCTACAGTATCTGATCTGTTGGTTATTTCACACTCTACAGTATCTGATCAGTCAGTTATTTCACACTCTACAGTATCTGATCTGTTTGTTTATTTCACACTCTACAGTATCTGATCTGTTGGTTATTTCACACTCTACAGTATCTGATCAGTTAGTTATTTCACACTCTACAGTATCTGATCAGTCAGTTATTTCACACTCTACAGTATCTGATCTGTTGGTTATTTCACACTTTACAGTATCTGATCAGTCAGTTATTTCACACTCTACAGTATCTGATCAGTTGGTTATTTCACACTCTACAGTGTCTGATCAGTTGGTTATTTCACACTCTACAGTATCTGATCAGTTGGTTATTTCACACTCTACAGTATCTGATCAGTTGGTTATTTCACACTCTACAGTATCTGATCAGTTGGTTATTTCACACTCTACAGTATCTGATCAGTTGGTTATTTCACACTCTACAGTATCTGATCAGTCAGTTATTTCACACTCTACAGTATCTGATCAGTTGGTTATTTCACACTCTACAGTATCTGATCAGTTGGTTACTTCACACTCTACAGTATCTGATCTGTTGGTTATTTCACACTCTACAGTATCTGATCTGTTGGTTATTTCACACTCTACAGTATCTGATCAGTTGGTTACTTCACACTCTACAGTATCTGATCAGTTGGTTATTTCACACTCTACAGTATCTGATCAGTCAGTTATTTCACACTCTACAGTATCTGATCAGTTGGTTATTTCACACTCTACAGTATCTGATCAGTTGGTTACTTCACACTCTACAGTATCTGATCTGTTGGTTATTTCACACTCTACAGTATCTGATCTGTTGGTTATTTCACACTCTACAGTATCTGATCAGTTGGTTACTTCACACTCTACAGTATCTGATCAGTTGGTTATTTCACACTCTACAGTATCTGATCAGTCAGTTATTTCACACTCTACAGTATCTGATCAGTTGGTTATTTCACACTCTACAGTATCTGATCAGTTGGTTATTTCACACTCTACAGTATTGTGATCAGTCAGTTATTTCACACTCTACAGTATTGTGATCAGTCAGTTATTTCACACTCTACAGTATCTGATCAGTCAGTTATTTCACACTCTACAGTATCTGATCTGTTGGTTATTTCACACTCTACAGTATCTGATCAGTCAGTTATTTCACACTCTACAGTATCTGATCAGTTGGTTATTTCACACTCTACAGTATCTGATCAGTCAGTTATTTCACACTCTACAGTATCTGATCAGTTGGTTATTTCACACTCTACAGCATCTGATCTGTTGGTTATTTCACACTCTACAGTATCTGATCTGTTGGTTATTTCACACTCTACAGTATCTGATCAGTTGGTTATTTCACACTCTACAGTATCTGATCAGTCGGTTATTTCACACTCTACAGTATCTGATCTGTTGGTTATTTCACACTCTACAGCATCTGATCTGTTGGTTATTTCACACTCTACAGTATCTGATCTGTTTGTTATTTCACACTCTACAGTATCTGATCTGTGGTTATTTCACACTCTACAGTATCTGATCAGTTGGTTAATTCACACTCTACAGTATCTGATCTGTTGGTTATTTCACACTCTACAGTATCTGCTCAGTTGGTTATTTCACAGTCTACAGTATCTGATCAGTTGGTTATTTCACACTCTACAGTATCTGATCTGTTGGTTATTTCACACTCTACAGCATTTTCGGCATATGTATTTAGCAGTACTCCATGTGAGTACGTTATATACACATCAACAGGCAAAACGCTTGTTCCCCCACAGAGTGACGGTGACATGAAGGCCCAGGATCACGTTGTTATGGGCACAGTAAGTGTCAACACACTTGTCCTGTTCACAGATGTTCTGTCCAAAGTCAGGCGCCGACAGGACCCTGACTGGTTTGCTCAGCAAACAAAGGTTGAGTTGTAGTAGACACCGGCCCATCCTTGGCTGCCTTCAAATAGACATGCTTAACCCTCTGCATGCTGTTTTTTACCAGTGGTTCGTGAAGCTCAAGTATGCGGGATTTTCAGGTCAACACCCGGGTTGAATAGTTGATGGTCACCATATGATATATACAGTCTAGGAGAGGAAAGAAAAGCCAAGGAAAAAGATTGCAAAAAGAAATACAATGCAATGCCTTCGATAGAACTAAGTATATCCAACATACATAAAATATAGAATAATATATGGAGCAATATAGAATAATATATGGAGCAGAAAATCCCTAAATATTCATTTGAAGATCGAACTGTCTTAAATCTGCGGACGAAAAAATATGGGATGCGTACACAGTCCTGTGCGGAGTGATTGTCGTGGCTGCCTTCTGTGGTAATCATTTAAACATGGAAGAAAC
>JAPXFY010000025.1:61239787-61244787 GCA_030674185.1 Monoplex corrugatus
TAGATTGTGTGCGCGAATGCATCGATATGTGTACTTCATTTTCTTTTCCCCCCGTTTTTTTTACTTTCTTTTTTTTTTTTTCTTTTTCTTTTCTTTTCTTTTTTTTTTTTGGTTTTGTTTTGTTGAAGTATTGTGTATGTTTTGAAACGGTTATAGCCCTGCTATGGCTCTACGCAGTCGGCTGGGCTTTAAAGAAAAATAACTCTAACGTATGACAACAGCTCAACAAAACGTTAGGGAAGTAGTTAGCCGTTGTGTTGTTTGTTGTTTTTCTCCTGAACCTTGTGACTCTGTTTCTGTGTCGTCTGTTGTGTCACATTTGACAAAGACCAAGTTGCGGGACAGAGAAGACATGCCCGTCTTGTTTCGTTAAGGGAGCAGACCTACCCAGATTTGGGAATCAAGATTGTGATGTTCAGTGTTTCAGTTCTAATTAACCAACCACCATGATATTTGGCAAGAAGATACCTCAGACAGTATTCTTTGAATTGAATATCTTTGTTGGGGTCTGTGCGTTATGAAAAGTTGACAAAAATTAATTAATTAAAAAATGTTCTCGCGAAAATGGAAAAAATATAGTACATACTGCTACATTCATAACTACACATAAATTCATGTTAGGAATTTGATATTTAGTGAGCAAATACATCTGTATATTATGTATGGCATGTAGTAAAAATCTTAGCTCTACTATCATTATTTTCTGTACAATCATCACACAATTTTTGGAATAATTTTGATAAAAAAAATTATAATACAACTTTTCATAAAAACGTTTCTTTCAAGCAGAACTGCAAGATTTTACTACCGGCTATAGGTACCTGTCCCTGCTATATGTGTGCCAAATATCAAGGAAATCAGATGAAAACGTTTGAACATATTATGTCTGATGTATACATCAGGGTATGTCTGGGTAGGTCTGCCCCCTTAATCCCAATACGCGTTTCCATTCCCTTTCCATGTTTCTGTTTTTGTTGTTGCTGATTACCTTTTTTTTTCTATTTTCATGAAGAGTTTTTGCTTATCCACTGACGCATTGCTAGGACCTGCGCAGCTGGCTGTATCAGTACCGCTGTAATTGGATCCTCCATTTACACCTCTGTCCCACGACCTGCACGAGTTGTTGAGCTTTGAAAAGCTGACATAGATAAGCAAGATCATTCAATTTTTGAATGTTTGGTGAACAAACAAATAAATCAATCTTACCCACGCAAAACCGAACCAGAGAAAACCAAATGAATAAACCAGTAGCAAAATTTTAAAAAAAAGTAAAATAAATCGCCTTTTTCGAAAAAGAAAACAAAACAACAACAAAACAACAAAAGAAAAAGAAACCGTCCCTGTCGAATGCCAGCACACAACTGTCGAACAAAAAGCAATTTACCTGCTCTGTGGTCTCTTTTCTGTATGTTCCAGCTTGATATGTATGTACAGTACACAGAAATACGCTTTTATTGCTTTTATGTATATATGTCTGTCTGTCTGTCTGTCTGCCTGTATGTATGTATGTATGTATGTATATATGTGTGTATGTATGTTCGTTTCGTTCCTTGATTTAACGTCTTTTCACTATAAGTGATATTAGACGGATAAAAATGGCATGGAGGATGATTTTTTTTTTTTTTTTGGGGGGGGGGGGGAGGGGGGAGGGGAAAGAAGGGAACAAGTAAAAGACGGAAAAATAATTAAAAGGAACCGGCAAGGTCTTTAGAAAAATGATATGGATGATCAGAGAATATAATAATAATAATAATAATAATTACAATATTTATATAGCGCAAAATCTTGATAAAATCAAATCTAAGCGCTGAAGCAGACACACACGCAAGCACGCACGCACGCACGCACGCACACAAACACACACACACACACACACACACACACACACGCATGGCTATAAATGGGGAGAAAGAATAAAAGCAATAAAAGCAAGAATAAAACCAATGGAAAATTATAGAGAGCATAGCATATACAATTATATATTATAACCATGTGATTCCCTCCGAGCGGAGACAGGCTGCAGAGGGGGGGGGGTGGGGGGTTGAGTGAGGTTAGGATTTTATGCGGAGGAGAAAAGGTGAGTTTTGAGAGCGGACTTGAAGGAGACAAAAGTAGGTTGCTGACGGACTGAGAGAGGAAGTTTGTTCCAGGAGAGTGGACCAGAAACAGAGAAGGCTCGTGGACCATAGGTATTGAGCTTAGTGCGTGGAAAGCGAAAAGTCAGAGGATCGGAGGCAGAGCGGAGGGTACGTGAGGGAAGATAGATCTCAAGTAGGCTTGACAGGTAATCGGGGGCTGCGTTATTGAGGCTTTTGTAGCACATGGTGTCTAGTTTGTACTGTATGCGCTTTGATACAGGGAGCCAGTGAAGTTGTGCCAGGAGAGGAGATATGTGGTCAGCTTTTTTCTTTTTGAGTACAAGGCTAACATCAAATGTAAAAGAAAAATCGTCATAAAAAGCAAAACAAAACAAAATAAGATAATGATAATTAAAATAATAACCTTAAAGTAACGCATTAACAGGACTGTGAACCAATGATTCTGAAATTTTAACTAACAGAACTTGATCTGATATCACTTCTTTAAAATGCTTTTCAAGATAGTTTCCTTGGGTAAACATCTTTGGTAAAAAATAACGAAGCTTTCTGCAGTAAAACAAACAGTGATACAATGTGAATTGTTCACCGCAAATACATAAAACGTTTTTACAATATTTTGTTTTCAAAGCGTTCAGTTGAATACGAAAATATGTGGTAACAATTAATCTCAAATGATATATCGAAGAATACTGCATTTTTTTTTACAGATATTTTGAACTGAAAGTTTGATTCTTTTTTGAGACACAAATTTTTCATTTAAATCTTCATGAAATCGAATCCATGATGCTAATTCTAGCGAGTTGTAAGCTTCTTTTACCGAGGTGTTAACATGCAATTCTATGGAATTTTCAAAACGGAGTGCACCGGATTTAGCTGCTCTGTCAACTACGTTGTTACCGTGAAGACCAACGTGAGAAGGCACCCAGCATAAACTGATTTCCGAGCCATTTATCTTTAAACAGTGTATTAGATGATTTGCCTCAATTATTAAATCAGGTCTTGTGTCTGTATCAAAAGACTGTAAGGCATATAATACAGATTTTGAATCAACAAACAGAACTACTTTGAAAGGCACAGGCCGAAGACTTATTAAATAATGCAAAGCTTGAACAACAGCGACCAATTCTGCTGTATATATAGATACATTTGCCCCAATGAAAAAAGACTTTTTAATGTTAAATTTTGGAACATAAAACGCTGCTCCAGCGCTCTGATTTGCTAAGACTGACCCATCAGTAAAAATGTGGAGGTGGGTACGGTACTTTTCATCGATGTGTTCACAAGCTGTGGATAGTGTAATGTTGACATTATCATCTTTTTTAACGTCTGCATAATCGAGATCAAACGTGGCCTTTAGCATTTCCCATGTAGGGATAGGCATTAACATTGGTTTTTCGGCTATTTCATCCATAGTTATGCTGGATTGATTGATCAGGTCAGATATGTAAGTTGCGGTTGTAATTTGTGATGAAATGTTTTTTGCTCGTTTTGGAAAGTCAATATCAGACCTGATTTTAATTTCTTTGCTCACAAAATTATTCGCTTGTGAAGTAGTTCTAATTGCAAACTTTGCTGTAGCTAGCTCACGATGGTTGTTTAGAGGTAGAATTCCAGCAACTTTGTACGTTTCCAGAGTAGAAGCATGAGTTGGTACACCTAGTGCAATTTTAAGACTTTTGCAGTCCAAGTTCTGAATCTTTTTTAGTAAATATTTAGGTGCATTGAAAAAAACTTCTTGCGCGTAGGATAATTTAGACCTGACCAGCGCTGTTGACAGATGAATCAGTATATTTGTATCCATTCCCCAGGGTAATTTGCTTATTATCTTTAGAAAATTTAAGGTTTTTCGTGCTTTTGTTAAAATATAATCAAAATGAACATTCCAGCTTAATTTCGAAGTGATGTAAACTCCCAGAAATTTTACGACCTGTTTGTAATTTAACACTTCACCAAGCAATTTGAAAGTAGGCAAGTCATTTGAGTTACCACCAGGATCAAACAGCATCATGTTAGTCTTTTCTGCCGACAACGACAGACCATTTTCTAACATATAGTTTCCAAGATTATCAAGATCAATTTGATACAATTTCCTGATGTAATTCCGTGTTCTCTGTGGAGTTGTCTTTTTTAAAGTGATATTCATCCAAGTGCATATATCATCAGCATACTGTACTAAAACAATACGATTTGAAAAAGCTTTAGGAAGATCCTGTATAAGGATATTAAATAAAATAGGTGCTATCACTGAACCTTGTGGAATCCCCATGTCGAGGTGCCGTGAATTAGAATAACTAGCTCCCACTCTAGCCTGTATTGTTCTATTAGCTAAAAAAGATTTAATGTAATTGTACATATTGCCAGATAAACCAACAGATTTTAGCTTGAACAATAAACGTTTATGCCAAACTTGATCGTAAGCTTTTTTTACATCAAAGAAAGTAGCTAAAACACTTTTTCTGCGGGCAAACTGTTGTTTGATCTGAGTCGTAAGTTTAACCAGGTGTTCAACTGCGGATCTCCCTTTTCTAAAACCCGCCTGGTTTACCGGAATAACGTTATTTTTATCACAGTAGTGTAAAAGTCTGTTTAAGATCAATCTTTCCATTAGTTTGCTCGTGTGGGACGTCAAAGCAATGGGTCTGTAACTGTTTTTATCAGTTTTCGATTTTCCTGCTTTTAATATCGGTATAACTATAGACTTTTGCCAGATTTGTGGTACAGTTCCGCTAACCCAGCATTTCTGCAAAATTTTGTGTAGAAAAATAAGATAGTTTTCAGGGAGATGTTTAATCATTTCAGTTGAAACTGCATCAATACCTACCGAACTCGTTTTGTTGTGTAGAAACAGTATTGTGTTTTTTAGCTCTTCTAAGGTGATTGGAGAATTAAACCAGAGATCAT
>JAPXFY010000025.1:61267287-61269787 GCA_030674185.1 Monoplex corrugatus
TCTTTCCTTCACCTTCTACTTCAAGGTCAGATCTCAGGTGGTAATGAATGGTCGGGTTGTTCCCCTTTCCTGTCGGCTGGCATGGAGATTGGTGGTCAGAGTGGGCAGTGGCTTTCCTCTCACCTCCCATGACCGGACAAATGGACGAGGGGTGGGGGCCTCCAGTAGTTGAGGGTTGGTCCTTTTGAATTATGTGTGAATGAGTGTGTGTGTATGTGTGTGTGTGAGTGTGTGTGAGTGTGCGTGTGTGAGTATGTGTAAATGAGTGTGTGCTGCCTCCGATCCTCTGACTTTTCGCTTTCCACGCACTAATCTCAATACCTATGGTCCACGAGCCTTCTCTGTTTCTGGTCCACTCTCCTGGAACAAACTTCCTCTCTCAGTCCGTCAGCAACCTACTTTTGTCTCCTTCAAGTCCGCTCTCAAAACTCATCTTTTCTCCTCTGCATAAAATCCTAACCTCACTCAACCCCCCTCTGCAGCCTGTCTCCGCTCGGAGGGGAATCACTTTGTTATATATATATAATTGTATATGAATGCTCTCTATAATTTTCCATTGCTTTTATTCTTGCTTTTATTCTTTCTCCCCATTTATAGCCATGCGTGTGTGTGTGTGTGTGTGTGTGTGTGTGTGTGTGTGTGTGTGTGTGGTGTGTGTGTGGGGTGCGTGTGTGTCGTGGTGCGTGCGTGCGTGTGTGTCTGTTTTAGCGCTTAGATTTGATTTTGTCGAGATTTTGCGATATATAAATATTGTAATTATAATTATTATTAGACACAAAACCCGACGCTGAAGGAACCTCAGTGGACGTGTGTCATTTTCGTCTGATTTATATTGTTATTGTTATTTTTGTTTAAAGCCCAGCTGACTTCGTTGTGCCACATCACGACTGTAACCGTTTCGAAACATACACTATACTTCAACAGGTTTTAAACAAAATGGGAAAAAGAAAATTGAGCACACATATCAATGCATACGCGCACATAATCTGAGGAGATGCCCCTGGCGTTGACCACTTCGTCCAATTTATCACACAGGGGATTTAAAAAAAAAGTATACCTGAATACAAATATAAACATAACTAAAGACACTAAAACGTATATAAAAACAGGCCAAAATGACCTAAAATTGCTTTCCCATATCTCATTTCCCTAGAGCCAAAATGCTCCTATTACATGTACTCAATTATCAATCCTAAGAGAAAGTACGTGAGACTGTATCGAATGAATGG
Organism: Monoplex corrugatus; assembly: GCA_030674185.1. Classification (NCBI taxonomy): domain Eukaryota; kingdom Metazoa; phylum Mollusca; class Gastropoda; order Littorinimorpha; family Ranellidae; genus Monoplex; species Monoplex corrugatus. The sequence continues at coordinate 61,268,517 of JAPXFY010000025.1, forward strand.
ACCAGCAAGGCAGAAAATGATAGAAAGAAATGACAGAAAGCAAAGGAGGAAGGAAGAAACAAAGAGAGTGACAGAAAAGAGGAAATTTCTCAAACAGAATTTCTAGAAGGTGGGGGGATACTGTTTGTAGTGAAAGAGACTCTGGCATCCCCCACGGGGGTAGTCTGATGTAGATGACTGTGTACATATTTACATATATATTGCACAGAACCATGGTTTGTTAGAAGTCGCCTGCTGTCAGAAGGTACCTTTGACTTAGGCCCTTAGAATTTCCTAAAAAGGTTACCCGTGGCCGGCCTTAACTGATGGTCAAAACTTACCTCCCCTGTCAGCGGAATGAGGCTCAATGACTGAGAGACCGACTGCTCTCATGTATTTGGTTCGCAGCTGGCATTACTGAGTGCAGAGGGTTTGTTTGTTTTGTTTGTTTGTTTCATTGATTGATTGATTGGCTGGTTGATTGGTTGATTGATTGAGTCATTAATTCTTGATTTGATTGATTGATTGGTTGGTTGATTGGTTGGTTGATTGATTGATTGATTGATTAATTCTTGATTTGATTGGTTGATTTCCTGACATGTGGACACCTACCGAATGGGATGTCAACAGCTCTACAGATTTCCTGACATGTGGATTCCTACTGAATGAGATGTCAACAGCTCTACACATTTCCTGACATGTGGACACCTACTGAATGGGATGTCAACAGCTCTACAGATTTCCTGACATGTGGACTCCTACTGAATGGGATGTCAACAGCTCTACAGATTTCCTGACATATGGACTCTCTACTGAATGGGATGTCAACAGCTCTACAGATTTCCTGACATGTGGACTCCTACTGAATGGGATGTCAACAGTGTTACAGATTTCCAGACATAGGGACTTTGGCTGAATGAACTGGGTTAGGTGACTGCTCCATGGCCAACATGAGTTCAGTGGAAACAGTTCTACTGATGTGGCGCCAAAGAGGGGGCAGAAAAAAGTATTTTTATCAGACAAACAGCAACACTGCCTTTGTGACGAAATAAATGGAAAATGAGAAGAACAAACATATACAAACACACACACACACACACACACACACACACACACCACACACACACACACACACACAACAACACAAACACAAACTAACACACAACACAAACACTAACACACACACACATACACACACACACACACACACACACATACACACAACACAACACAAACACACACACACACATACACACACACACACACACACACACACACACACACACACACAC
>JAPXFY010000025.1:61274787-61284787 GCA_030674185.1 Monoplex corrugatus
AGCGACTCAATTTGTATGTGGCAGATGTGACAGACATTGCCACTCAAGAATCGGCCTGCACAGCCACAGCAAAAAGTGCACGTCATGACCACAACGCCTCCTGGTGCAGACTATCATCTCCTGAGATGTAAAGAGGCCGACGACGATGTATATATGTATATATGTATGTATGTATGTATGTAAACTTGTATGTATATATGTATGTATGTATGTATGTATGTATGTATGTATGTATGCATGTATGTAAACTTGTATGTATATATGTATGTATGTATGCGTGTATGCATGTATGTATGTATGTATGTATGCGTGTATGCATGTATGTATGTATGTATGTACGTGCGTTATATGTATGTATGTATGTTGTATGTATGTATGTGTATGTATGATGTATGTATGTTGTATGTATCTATGTATTAGTTAAATGTATGTATGTATGTATGTATGTATGTATGTATTAGGCTTGAATGTATGTATGTATGTATGTATGCATGTATGTATCTGTGTAGGTAGGTTGTATTATGTATGTATGTATGTATGTATGTAAGTAGGCTTGTATGTATGTATGTATGTATGTATGTATATATCTTGTAGGTAGGCTTGGATGGAATAACATGAGATGGATGGATGGATGGATGGATGGATGGATGGAGGATGGATGGATGGATGATGGACACAAACAAACAGCCAGTTTCAGAACACAAACAGCCAGTTTCAGAACACACACAAACAGCCAGTTTCAGAACACACACAAACAGCCAGTTTCAGAACACACACAAACAGCCAGTTTCAGAACACACACAAACAGCCAGTTTCAGAACACACACAAACAGCCAGTTTCAGAGCACACACAAACAGCCAGTTTCAGAAACACACAAACAGCCAGTTTCAGAAACACACACAAACAGCCAGTTTCAGAACACAACAGCAAACAGCCAGTTTCAGAACACACAAACAGCCAGTTTCAGAACACAAACAGCCAGTTTCAGGACACAAACAGCCAGTTTCAGGACACACACAAACAGCCAGTTTCAGAACACACACAAACAGCCAGTTTCAGGACACAAACAGCCAGTTTCAGGACACACACAAACAGCCAGTTTCAGAAAACACACACAAACAGCCAGTTTCAGGACACACACAAACAGCCAGTTTCAGAGCACACACACAAACAGCCAGTTTCAGAACACAAACAGCCAGTTTTCAGAACACAAACAGCTAGTTTCAGAACACACAAACAGCCAGTTTCAGAACACACACAAACAGCCAGTTTCAGAACACAAACAGACAGTTTCAGAACACACACAGCTAGGTCGGATTGCTTCCCTCTTGTGTCGTTCCGCTAGAAAGGATCATTGATGTTATCAAGTTACGAAAATTTGTTAATTCTAAGAAGAAGAACAAAGGTTGATAAAAGAGGACGGTGGAGGTGGGGATGGTGGTTAAGGAAAGTGTGGTAAAGTGGGGAGGGGGGGTGACCTAAAGGGAGGAGAAAATGTGTAATCTGAGCTAAGCTTAGGTTTTTTTGTTTCTTTTGTTTTTTCACTTTTTATCTATTTTTTTTTTAACGGTGAATAGATATCAAGAAACAACGTAGTAACAAAACAATATTGTCAATTCAATACACGTAAGAGGAACTTTTTAGACATCTGACGACATACAGCATGCTGACGACAAAAAAGAAAAAAGCAAATACAACAACAACAACAACAACAACAACTACAACAACAACAACAACAACAACTACAACAACAACAACAACAACAACAACTACAACTACAACTACAACTACTACAACAACAACAACAACAACAACAACAACAACAACTACAACTACAACTACTACAACAACAACAACAACAACAACAACAACAACTACAACAACAACAACAACAACAACAACAACAACAACTACAACTACAACTACAACTACTACAACAACAACAACAACAACAACAACAACTACAACTACAACTACAACAACAACAACAACAACAACAACAACAACTACAACTACAACAACAACAACAACTACAACTACAACTACAACAACTACAACAACTACAACAACTACAACAACAACTACAACAACAACAACAACAACAACAACAACTACAACAACAACAACAACAACAACAACTACAACTACAACTACAACAACAACAACAACAACAACAACTACAACAACAACTACAACTACAACAACAACAACTACAACAACAACAACAACAACAACAACAACTACAAATACTACAACAACAACAACAATACAAATACAATATCAACAAACAACAACAACAACAACAACTACACACAACAACAACAAAAAATACAACAACAACAACAACAACAACAACAACTACAACTACAACAACAACAACAACACATATTTCATACATGGGAGATTTCAAAGTGAACATCAAGGTTTCAAACATGTCATAAAGATGGATTTGTTCTCTATTAAAAAAAAAATGGTTTATAATTATTCCGTTGAGCATTGAAAGACGGACAAATAAATAATAAATAAAAATAATATATTTTATTTATATAGCGCAAAATCTTGATAAAATCAAATCTAAGCGCTGAAATGAAAGTCGTCCACTCTGGCATTACACTGTTCAATTCTGAATCTTATTTAATAGTCTTTGAAAAGTACGTATATTCGGAATACATTTGTCGATCTTACCATTTGTTGTTGTGTGTTTTTTGTTTGTTTGTTTGTTTGTTTGTTTGTTTTTTGAATGTACAGAATGATATTTTTCACATTGGAAGTTCAAAAATGAAAACCAAGATCCAACGCATATCAACATTTCCCCCACGAATCAATCTCAAAAACCACATTCCTTTGCTTAACGATAATCAATCGTCATCGAACAATGTGGCAACAGAAATTATTCAATTTATACAAACAAGACAATAATTGTTCACGTAGAAAACGACAACCTATAGCCTACAAAACATATAAGACAATATTCTAATCAATGATGGTTTCATTATGTATATCAATATTCAAGAAACGTGTCATGAAGTCAATTAACAGGATAGCAGCTGAAGGGTGGGGGTAGTTCAGTGGGTAATGACGGAAATGAGTAGCGAAACGTACCTGTTATGGGAAGGTTAACTATGCCTTTTTTGCTGTATCACAAAGAAAGAGACGGAGAGAGGAAGAGAGAGAAAGAGACAGACAGACAGACAGACAGACAGACGACAGACAGAGAGAAACAGATAGCTACAATGGAACACGATACTATCAGCATGCATAGCGTTCAGTGTTTTCAGTATTTTAACCACCAAAGACTAGAAACTGACACTGAAGCCAATCCCTGTAAGTTTTCCTTCCTTCATTCTTTCTTTCGTTTCTTTCGAGAGAGATTATGCATTCAGATAGAGAACCGACAAAAGTACCGGTATCTCACATTGCAACTAAAAAAATGTTTAAGGCTTCTTTGAGCCATTTTATAGCTAGTCCTCTTATACTCTGAGAGTGGTAGGACTTTAAACTCTACAAAACAGAACAGAAAGAAAACAGAGTGAAAAAGGCGAGAGAGAGAGAGTGAGAGAGAGTGTGTGTGTATGTGAGAGAGAGAGAGAGGGAGAGAGAGTGTGTGTGTGTGTGTGTGTTGTTGGAGAGAGAGGGGAGAGAGAGAGAGAGAAAGAGAGAGTGTGTGTGTGTGTATGTGAGAGAGAGAGAGGGAGAGAAAGAGAGAGAGAGAAAGAGAGAGGTGTGTGTGTATGTGAGAGAGGAGAGGAGAGAGAGAAGAGAAAGAGAGAGTGTGTGTGTGTATGTGAGAGAGAGAGAGAGAGGGGAGAGAGAGAAAGAGAGAGAGAGTGTGTGTGTGTATGTGAGAGATAGAGAGAGAGGGGGGAGAGAGAGGGAAGGAGAGAGAGAGAGAGAAAGAGAGAGGTGTGTGTGGTTATGTGTGTGTGTGTGAGAGAGAGAGAGAGGGAGAGAGAGAGAGAGACAGAGAGAGAGACAATGACAATGACAATGATGCTTTATTTTCCAACGGTAAAAGCTATTGGCTAGAAGCCATTTTTCAAACTTGCCGTTGCTATTCTAGAGAGAGAAAGAGAGAGAGAGAGAGGGAGGGAGAGAGAGGGAGGGAGAGAGAGAAACCAGAGACAGGCAGACATAGAAGCGGAGAGAGTTTGGCAGACAGATACATAGAGAGACAGAGAGACAAAGAGAGTGAGAGAGAGAAAGAGAGAGAGAAAGAGAGACAAGAGAGAGAGGAGGAGAGAGAGAGAGAGGAGGAGAGAGAGAGAGAGAGAAGAGAGAGAGAAGAGAAGGAAAAGAGAGAGAGAGAGAAAAGAGAGAGAAAGAAAGAGACAGACAGACAGACAGACAGACAGACAGAAGCCAGAGAATGAAAGAGAGGAAAGATAAGTTTCATATTTGCAGGTTACCACCACACAACCACACCACCACCTCTCCATAAACATATCAACACGGATGGAACCGTACTCTGGCAACGCACTATTTCTAGAGAAGGCATTCGAATATCATTTAATAAAACAGTAACAATCAAAATAAATAAATAAACAAACAAACAAAAACAAATGGACACATAAATAAGTAGACGAGAAATAAGAAGTGATCTTTATTAAAACACCTACACCAAAACCTTACTCGTGGTGAAAAGTTTGAAGTAGAGGGTATTAGTGGCAGAATCGGCCAAGCCAAAACAGCATTCAAGAAGATGACAAGCATTCTTACCAACAAATGCCTATCAATTAACATCAGGAAGAGAGTTCTTGAATGTTATATAGAACCAATACTGTTGTACGGTTGTGAGGCGTGGACAGTCAACAAGCAAAGCCAGAACAATATTGAGGCAGCCGAGATGTGGTTTTCTAAGAAGAATGTTGAGGGTTCCATGGACAGCAAAGAAAACAAACGAGACAGTCTTGATGGAGGCAGACACAAGTAGATCACTCATAAGGAAAATTAGGAAAAGACAGGCAACATTTATAGGCCATTTATGAGGAAGGGGGATTTGGAGCACCTGGTCACAACGGGAAAGCTGGAGGGAAAGAGAGCACCGGGTAGACCCAGGGGGAGAATGCTGGACGGACTTGCAGAGTGACTGGGGACGGGGAGGGTGGGGGAGATGCTAGGGGCAACGAGAGATAGAGGCAGATGGAAGTCCATGATCGCCAACGCCATGCGGCAGGGCACCTGATGATGATGAGTGGGAGGACAGGTGAGAAGATCAGCACCGTTGTAGTAGAAAGAGTCAAGGACGTGGAATCAGAGAGTCTATAGACGAGTCAGTCTTCAGGAATCAATGATAATGCTCATGTTGATTGTTCATCTGTATAGCTGTCACACCCAACCGTGCTGTGGTGTATTGGAGATCCGGTGTTGGCTGGTGGGGAGCGGGTCATCTAGTTACTGTATTGTGTCTATCTGTCTGTATGTCTGCTGTATGTCTGTCTGTCTGTCTCTATCTGTCTGTCTGTCTGTCTGTCTCTGTCTGTCTGTCTGTATGTCTGTCTGCTGTCTGTCTGTCTGTCTGTGTCTGTCTAATCTGTCTCTATGTCTGCTGTCTGTCTGTCTGTCTGTCTGTCTTGTCTGTCTGTCTGTCTCTGTCTATCTGTATGTATGTCTGCTGTCTCTGTCTGTCTCTATCTGTCTGTATGTATGTCTGCTGTCTGTCTGTCTGTCTCTGTCTGTCTCTGTCTATCTGTCTGTATGTCTGCTGTCTGTCTATCTGTATGTATGTCTGCTGTCGGTCTGTACTATCTGTCTCTGTCTGTCTGTATGTATGTATGTCTGCTGTCTGTCTCTGTCTATCTGTCTGTATGTCTGCTGTCTCTCTGTCTGTCTCTGTCTGTCTGTCTGTCTGTCTCTGTCTGTCTGTCTGTCTGTATGTATGTCTGCTGTCTGTCTGTCTGTCTCTGTCTGTCTGTCTGTCTGTCTCTGTCTGTCTGTCTGTCTGTATGTATGTCTGCTGTCTGTCTCTGTCTATCTGTCTGTATGTCTGCTGTCTCTCTGTCTGTCTCTGTCTGTCTGTCTGTCTGTCTGTCTGTATGTATGTCTGCTGTCTGTCTGTCTGTCTCTGTCTGTCTCTGTCTATCTGTCTGTATGTCTGCTGTCTGTCTATCTGTATGTATGTCTGCTGTCTGTCTGTCTATCTGTCTCTGTCTGTATGTATGTATGTCTGCTGTCTGTCTCTGTCTATCTGTCTGTATGTCTGCTGTCTCTCTGTCTGTCTGTCTGTCTCTGTCTGTCTGTCTCTCTCTCTCTCTCAATCTCTCTTTCTGTCTCTCTACCTTCTCTCTTTCTCTCTATCTATCTACCTCTACCCTCTCTCTCTCTCTCGCTGTGTGTGTGTGTGTGTGTGTGTGTGTGTGTGTGTGTGTGTGTGTGTGTGTGTGTCTGTCTGTCTCTCTTTTACACACCCTCACACACACACATTCACACACGCACGCACACACACACACACACACACACACACACACACACACACATATATATACATACACACACACACGCACGCACACTCACACACACACATACAACACGCACATACACACACACACCACTACCATCACTACAACCACCACAACTATCCAGGCCACATAGATCTAGAGTTACAGACAACAGTCACAATTCCACTTGTCAGTTTTCAGTAGTCAGATGGAGAAGGCCAGAGAACCAGACGAGTCTTTGAAAAACAATTAGCCAGAGAAGAAACTGAAGCAAGGGATTGATATGACCATGACTCTTTTGACGGGCCGCGGTATTCTGAATAAAATGGGGGCATGCAACAGAAAAAAAGCAGGCCAGCCAAAAAGCAATAAGCGATGCCAGACAAGATCAGAAGTTGAAAATTTAGATGCTGCTGAAGTTGAAAGACAATGGCGATTAGAAATGAAACATTGTAGCTGACAGTAACAAAACTCACAGGTTTGGGTGATGAATTGCTGCACAGACAGTTGAGGATCAAGAACAACGCCAAGGTTCTTGACTGAATCAGAAAGTACATTAGTGTTGTCACCTGTCACAATGTAAAGATGTAGGTAGGTGACTGGCAGTGTCTTGCAGTTTATGCAGGTTCATGAAGATCTAGCAGTCGATCGTTCTTCTCAGAGACAAGATTCACCAGTCCAGGTTAAACGAAAATGATCCTTTATTTGAAAACGAATGAACACAACAGGAACTGGGTAAAAACTTCACATCCAATGCACCACTCCTAGTTTGCAGAATTCTTCTTCTTCAGTCCTCGAATCTACACGCAGCAACTCCACAAATCTACACACAGCAACTCCACGAATCTACACACAGCAACTCCACAAATCTACACACAGCAACTCCACAATCTACACACAGCAACTCACAAATCTACACACAGCAACTCCACGAATCTACACACAGCAACTCCACGAATCTACACACAGCAACTCCACAAATCTACACACAGCAACTCACAATCTACACACAGCAACTCCACAATCTACATCAACTTTTCTATCTCTGACAGCAGGCTTACACATCAACTCTTCCAATGGCTCTCTCTCTCTCTCAGTCACAGTCACGCTTTATTTATAACATCATGGAAAGTTCCACAATATTCTCGGCTTTTCCCTAGATTTTCAGCCAATCATAGACACATTCTCGAACCTTCCCTTCTAGAATATTCTGTAGTTCTAGCCAATCACTTACAGATTAAATTTGTAGCCAATCATTGTACAGATTAAATTTATTTACGATTTCCGGAACATTCTAGAAAGATCTAAGCTATTCTATGTTTTTCTTGTCATTTCTATATTGTTCCAAAGGATTCTACATATTTCCATACACCGAAATCAAACTTAAACATATATTTTCAGTGTTAGCATAAACCAAAACAAACATTCTCGATTCATTATTGAGTGAAACACAAATCAATCTTCAAGAACGAACAGCGGAGAATATCTGAATGGACAGACACATTTTGACGTCACACTTCTCTTATCGGCCTTCGCACTTTCACATTGAGTTTCTCTTTTTGGAATGTAACATCACCTAGTTGGCTAGAACAATTTTCTATAGTAGAAAGCTTGTGCTTTGTGCCAAAACACATTGCTTCAGTCTTATCTCCATTCAACTGTAGCTTATTCTGTATCATCCAGTTCTGGATCTCAGCATAACAGTCAGAGGCTTTGGGAAGAGGGGTTGACAGCTTTTCAGGATAATAATAATAATAATAATAATAATAATTAATAATAATAATAATAATTACAATATTTATATAGCGCAAAATCTTGATAAAATCAAATCTAAGCGCTGAAACAGACACACACGCACGCACGCACGCACACACACGCACGTACGCACGCATACACACACACACACACACACACACACACACACACGCATGGCTATAAATGGGGAGAAAGAATAAAAGCAATAAAAGCAAGAATAAAAGCAATGGAAAATTATAGAGAGCATATCATATACAATTATATATTATAACAAAGTGATTCCCCTCCGAGCGGAGACAGGCTGCAGAGGGGGGTTGAGTGAGGTTAGGATTTTATGCAGAGAAGAAAAGGTGAGTTTTGAGAGCGGACTTGAAGGAGACAAAAGTAGGTTGCTGACGGACTGAGAGAGGAAGTTTGTTCCAGGAGAGTGGACCAGAAATAGAGAAGGCTCGTGGACCATAGGTATTGAGATTAGTGCGTGGAAAGCGAAAAGTCAGAGGATCGGAGGCAGAGCGGAGGGTACGTGAGGGAAGATAGATCTCAAGTAGGCTTGACAGGTAATCGGGGGCTGCATTATTGAGGCTTTTGTAGCACATGGTGTCTAGTTTGTACTGTATGCAATGTTGTAGAACTTGTGGTCATCAGCACAGAAATGATCTTTGACGTTATACTGACTGATGACACTGGCAAGTGGTGAGGTGTACAATATGAAGACGACTGGCCCAAGTACAAAACCTTGGGGGACCCCGGACGCAAGTGTAACTGGGTGGGACTTTGACCCCCATTTACCATGGCTAACTTGATAGTGGTCGGACAGGCATGACAAAAACCACGAAAGAGTACTTCCTTGGATTCCAGTCGAGAAAAGAGGACGGAGTGGTCAATGTCAAAAGCAGCAGAAAGATCCAAAAGAATGTGTAGGGAAATTCGGCCACAGTAGGCTGAAAGCAGCAAATCATTCATAATGTGAACAGATGGATGGATAGACATACAGAGAGACAGAGGGGTGGGGGGGGGGGAGTGAGAGAGAGAGAACGAGAGAGAGAACGAGAGAGAGAGAGACACTGACACTGACACATGGTTTATTGTGAAGGCCACCGACCCATACACAAACCAGGGATTGTGGGGAGGAATTACGTTGTCAACATACACCATGCATACTTTTTATTCGTCGTCCATTTTGTAGTAGCAATGTACAAATATTTTTCAGACTGTTACCTCTTCTCGAAGCTTTAAAGCATACAATATGAACATCGCCAATTTTCTGGAATGTTCTGAATTTTTACACTCTAGGGCCATACTCCATGAGGGGTCAGTGCTGTTTCCAAAGATTCCTTGTAAACGCTTATATCTTATGTCTTTATAGACTGGATAATCAAACAGAAAATGGGATTCATCCTTTAAAATATTCGGACGAAATAGGGCAGCTTTTTCTTGCATACTTGTTTAATATCGATTGTTTACACCCAATTCGTTTATGCCTAATCTGAATCTGATCAGGCAATCACGGAATTTCTTGATAGTTACGTCATTTATATATTTTTCTGGTTCGTGGAATGATTTAACTTGGCGAGAGAAAAACAGAGACAGAGAGGGAGAGAGAGAGAGAGAGAGAGAGAGAGAGAGAGAGAGAGAGAGACAGACAGACAGACAGACAGACAGACAGACAGACAGACAAACAGAGAAAGAGAGAGAGCCGTTTTCAACAGACATGGAGAAAATGGCAGATGGAGAGGAGAGTTGTGTAAAACTACACAGTGCTGATTGTGGAGGGTGAGATGTGTGACATTTGATGAAGGATTATGTTACA
>JAPXFY010000025.1:61297287-61304787 GCA_030674185.1 Monoplex corrugatus
CATGTTGGATCTGTATACAGCCTTGAAATTTTGAAATGAGGTGCAGATTTCTCACAATACAGTCCTGAAATTTTGAAATAATATTCAGATTTCTCAAAAGACAGCCCTGAAATTTTGAAATGAGATGCAGATTTCTCACAATACAGCCCTGAAATTTTGAATTAATATTCAGATTTCTCAAAAGACAGCCCTGAAATTTTGAAATGAGATGCAGATTTGTCAAAAGACATTGTATGTCCACTGTTCCTTACCTGGGCATCATCTTCAATGTGAGATATTTTGATTTCTTTGTTACTGATCGTGATACTTTGTCTACTTTTAGTTTCTTTAATCATTATTGCTAATATGTGTACGCTAATGCCAGAACAAGATTGAGGCAGCCGAGATGTGGTTTCTCGGAAGAATGTTGAGAGTTCCATGGACAGCAAAGAAAACAAACGAGACAGTCTTGATGAAGGCAGACACAAGAAGATCACTCATAAGGAAGATTAAGAAAAGACAAGCAACATTTATAGGCCATTTTATGAGGAAGGGGGATTCGGAGCACCTGGTCACAACGGGAAAGCTGGAGGGAAAGAGAGCACCAGGTAGATCCAGGGAGAGAATGCTGGACGGACTTGCAGAGTGGCTGGGGATGAGGAGGGTGGGGGAGATGCTGGGGGCAACGAGAGATAGAGATGGTTGGAAGCCCATGGTCGCCAACGCCATGCAGCAGGGCACCTGATGATGATGATGATGAATGCAAATTGCTAAAAGAGACACTGGGTTGTTTTGTTTGCATTTTGTTCTACAAAGTTCCTGTTGGAAATTTGACCATTAAAGATAACTGTTGACTTAATGTTTCATAGAACGTTTTTATTCATTTACATATAATTTGACCGAATCTGCATGATTTTTAAATTTGAAAACAAAGTGCCAATCTGTAATACTGAAGTTAATGTTTTTCCTGTATATGAATTAGAATTTTTCTGTTTTTATCTTCATTCAAAATATTGATTATAATTTTATGTACAACTATTGCATGCACAAACACACACACAGGCATGCAAACATAGCACACGCATAAACACTCACACACACACACATACACACACACACACACACACACACATACACACACACACACACACACACACACATTCTTACATACACACACACGCACAGCAACGCACACACACGCACACACACACGTACACACACACACACACACACACGTATGCAAGCACACACACGCAGCAATATATAAACACGGTATACCTCTTTATTTATGTGAAAAATCTGTTAATCTTTCTTCATTACATAAGTCAGTGTTTAAATTTTAATATTCTGTGGTTCCTTATGTGTCTTCTTACTTGTATAGCTTTAATGTTTGTTGTTATCTTATTGTGTATGTAATTGTGAACATTTTTTTTATCACTTTTGCCTTTCTTGCGAAATGTAAAGCGCTGGTGAGCATGTTTTTATATGGGAGAGAGAGGGAGGGAGAGAGGGGGAGAGAGGAGGGGAGGGAGGGGGAGAGAGAGGAGAGGGAGAGGAGAGGAGAGGGAGGAGGGAGGGAGAGAGGGAGAGGAAAGGGAGGGAGGAGGGAGAGAGGGAGGAGGGAAAGGAGAGAGGAGAGGAGAGGGAGGAGAGAGGAGGAGGAGGAGGAGAGAAGGAGAGAGAGAGGGAGAGAGGGAGGAGAGAGGAGAGGGAGGAGAGAGGGAGGGAAAGAGGGAGGGAGGAGAGGGAGGGAGAGAGGGAGGGAAGGAAGGAGAGGGCAGAGGGCCATGGCAATAAATTCAGCGACATAATGCACGTATAAATCTATAGGAAAGCAGATATAAAAGCCGCAAGGAAATTTCGACAGGTAATAAAATTTGGATTTACATATATATAGATTCAGACAGTAATTACGCAGCACTGAGAGAGAGAGAGAGAGAGAGAGAGAGAGAGAGAGAGAGGGGGGGGGGGAGAGAGAGAGAGAGACATACAGACAGACAGACAGAGACAGACAGACAGACAGATATACAGAGACAGACAGATAGACGAACAGACAGACATGCAGCAAACATATGCATATATGTAGAGAGAGAGAGAGAGAGAGCGATTCAATGAAATGGTATTTTTATTCTGCTTAGATACTCCCCACCTTTTTCTGGAAGGGAAAGAAATTTTTACACACACACACACACACACACACACACACACACACACACACACACACACACACACACACACACACACACACACACACACACACACACACACACACACACACACACACACACACACACTGCATCTATCTGTGGAAAAAAACAAAGATGGTTTTGTTTAACAGTGGAGCTAACCCAGCAAATACTCCCACGTTCACACTGGGAGATACTCTTCTTCAGTATGAGTCGATTAAATTCTTAGGAGTTTTCCTTACAGTGAAATTATCTTGGAATCAGCATATTGACTACTTATTAACAAAAACTCAAAAAAGTTTAAATTTCTTGAAAATAGTTCGCAAACAGACATGGGGACAAGATACATCAACACTCGTTCATCTTTGTAAATCGCTTGTTAGATCTAAATTAAATCTATGCCCAAGAAATCTTTTTCAGTGCACCGAAACACCTACAAACAAAACTGCAGAGCTTAGATTGTAAAGGTTTCAAACTTGCGCTGGGTCTTCCAATGCATGCCTCTTGTCTTCGCACATACAATGCAATCAAATTGTTGCCGCTTGATGAACAAAGGAAAGTCGCTTCTACTAAATTTCTGTTAAGAAACACCACCATAGAAAACAGCATCGAAACAGAGACAAAAATAAGATCAGACACCGACTTTCCAAAAAGAGCTAAATCAATATCCTCACAGGTCACTCTTGCAACATACACATCTGACGTTATGAAAGGCTCTGGAATTGATCTAGAAGCATATCCTTTAACTTTAAGACCTTCCTTTTCACCAGTACCCAGTTGGGAACTTCAAAGAGCATGATATGACATAAATAACACTGATTTAAAAAAAGAAGATAATATCAACTTGGCAAGTCAAGTTAAATGTCATATAGAAGATTTTTATTCCGATCACTTGAAAGTTTACACTGATGGATCAATAATTGAAAGACAGGCAGGCTCAGCGTTTTTAATACCTGCACTCAAAATTGAGAAATCTTTCTGTATAGGACTTAATAAATCTGTCTTTACCGCTGAACTCTTTGCAATCTTAATGGCTTTGAATTATATGACAAATCTTCCTAGGATAATTCCCCATATACTTTTTTGCGATGATTCAAAATCTGTACTTCAAGCTCTTGAATTATCAAAATTACATGTACAAACAAGATCTGCAATGATATTGGAAATTACTCACTTGATTCATAGTTTATCCGTAAGAGGCATTGGTATTACTTTCTGCTGGATACCATCTCATAGTTCTTTTCATTATAATGATATGGTTGATAGGGCTGCCAAATGGGGGGCAAAGAGCTCACCAGATTCAAATAATGTACAGGTTTCCCTCTCATTGCATGAGTGTTATACCTTAGTGGACACCTACGTATGGAAGCAATTTCAAGATAAACAGAAAAAGTATGAAAAATGTTACATGAACTTTGAAATTAGCAAAACTCCTAAGCAGTTTCCTGCCAGCAGAAGTATACAATCCCTTATGTATAGGTGGAAACTTGATGCATTCAAAACAAAATACACCAAGAATACAGTGTGTCTGTGTGGAAAGAAGATAACACATAGTCATATTCTTTCATGCGTTCGGGTAAAACGATATATTCTTACACTATCTACGAAGACAGTTTCTGACATATATTTGCCTCACCATATGAATTTTTTTGTTAGTCTGTCAAAAAGTCCTATATCGAATTATCTTTAACATGCCTTTATTTCTCATGTTCAATGTTATGGTTAGCTAATTTTACTGTTTCAAACGTCATTTGTGAATTTTTCCTTCTCGTCTTCGGCACAGTTGTTTTCTGACTCATTTCTTTTTCCTGAAGATTAACCATTTCCAAGTATCCGCTTCACTCCTCATGTATCTTCATTTTTATTTTTTATATATATATATTTTTTTTTTCTTTGTGTCTAAAATCACTTTAGTGAATAGACATTAAATGAAAGACCACCACCACACACACACACACACAACAGTAAGAACAAGAACACTTTTTTATTTTCGAGAAAAGTGGCGTAAGCACACTAATGCTGTTTTACATCCAGGCCTAAGAGAGCGAGAGAGACAGAGAGAGAGACAGAGAAAGAAAGAGAGTGTGTGTGTGTGTTTGACAAAGGCCAGTTGGCCGAAAAATTGTGTCTGTCTGTCTGTCTCGTTTCGTCGCTATAATCCGTGGCTTTTGTTTTATTTTCGTGTGTTTTGGGTTTCTGTTTGCTTAAACACGTCAGCCACTCTGATTCATTCAAAATGGACAAATTGCAAGTAAAGGTAGAAAGAAACTCTAGGGAGAGCTAGACAACAGAAGGTCTTCAGAGAAGTAACCCCCTTTAGACAAGTGTTTCGGCCCTGAACTCCTTACACTCTCGGGGGGCCGGGCCACATCCAGGTCATGACTTCTGGATGCCCTTCTGCTGTTGTCTATTTTTTCCCACGCCGGGGAGCGAACCTGGGCGATTCTGCGCTTCAGAACTGCGGTACGCGGTTTTACCAATGTGCTAACGGGGCACACATCATCTGTAGGGGATTTAATCCTTATGAAGTTCACTTTTTTTTTGGTTCCTCCTTGCCCAGATCCAGCTTGAGCTCCTTTCTGCTGCCTCTGCCATCGCTTTAAGGGCTCTAGTCCTCTTCTTCCCAGAAATGGCGAGTTGTTTCATGAGATCATAAGCGGAGGTGCCCACAAACCCTCTTGCCCCGACCTCTATGGCGAAGATTTTGACCCGCAGACCTGCTTTATTCAGGGTGCTGGCAAGACCGGCGTATTTTTCGGTCTTGTAGATATGTGCTTCTTCCATTCCGCTTTCGTATGGCACAGTGAGTTCTATCAGAATCACTTGTTTCGAGGAGTCAGAGTGGAGAGCGATGTCTGGTCTCATGCCTGTCTTGCTGATGACATCTGGGTAATTTCTCCACTCTGGGAGGTCTGCTGTACACGGCCAGTCGACTGCTCCATCCAGAAGACCCTTTGGCAATGTGCTGGTTGTCATAGCAATTTCGGGCCAGACCTGTTTCCCTTCTGCTTTGTAGAACGTTGTCATAGCAATTGGTGCGTTTGGGGTCATGGTTTTTTCGCTAACCACGTCTGTGATCACTTTCAGAACTTGGTTGTGCCTCCATGTATACCTTCCTTGGGCTAGGGCTACTTTGCAAGAGCTTAGGACATGTTCCACTGTTTGTTTCTTCTGACAGAGCGGACATGCTGGGTCTAAAATCACTTTAGTGAATAGACATTAAATGAAAGACCACCACACACACACACACACACACACACACACACACACACACACACACACACACACACACACAACAGTAAGAACAAGAGCATGAATACATAGAAATAGATATACATATTTGATTGTTTGCATATTTGTGTGTTTGTGTGTGTGTGTGTGCGTGTGTGTATGTGTATGTGTGTGTGTGTGCGTGTGTGTGTGTGCGTGTGTGTATGTGTATGTGTTGTGTTGTGTGTGTGTATGGTGTGTGTGTGCGTGTGTGTGTGTGTGTGTGTGTGTGTGTGTGTGTGTGTGTGTGTGTGTGCGTGAGAAAGAGGAGAGAAAGAGAGACAGAGACAGAGAGAAGAGGGAGAGACAGACAGAGAGCGAAAGCGAGCGAGAGACAAACAAACAGAGAGACAGACAGAGACAGACAGAGAGCGAAGCGAGATCGAGACCGAGAGAGAGAAGAGAGAGAGAGACAGACAGACAGACAGAGACAGACAGACAGACAGACAGACAGACGAAAAAATAAAATTAATGTCCTTCAATCTTAATCGGTGAAATATGATAATGTTTCAAACTTCATGGCATAGAAGCACATTTTGGATCAGCCAGTTTGCTTTTATGAGAGGTCGTATCACATATTTCGGGCAACTTGTATTGTGTTGGTGCTACATTAAATGCAGACATCAAATGAAATATATTCATACCTCCATCCATATGTTGTGTAGCTGCTGACATTAAACTGTTTTTAACATCTCTTCAATGTTAGATTAATTTCCTCACGCGACTATTTTACAGAAATTATGTTTCTTTAGTTTGAATTCGGCAGGCACCTGATGATGATGATGATGAGTTTGAATTCTAGCGAATTATTTTGCAATGTCCCCACACTCGCCCGCATCTCCCCTCTCTGGTTGTTGAATGGCAGTATACGCTAAGAATTATTGGGAGGGACCAGCCTTAAAAGTTCATTAGGAAACTTGGGAGGGACCAGCCATGTTCATTAGGAAACTTGGAGGGACCAGCCATGTACATTAAGAACTTAGGAAGGGACCGCCATGTACATTAAGAACTTAGGAAGGGACGCCATGTACATTAAGAACTTAGGAAGGGACCTGCCATGTACATTAAGAACTTAGGAAGGGACCTGCCATGTACATTAAGAACTTAGGAAGGGACACTAAGCCATGTACATTAAGAACTTAGGAAGGGACCAGCCATGTACATTAAGAACTTAGGAAGGGACCTGCCATGTACATTAAGAACTTAGGAAGGGACCAGCCATGTACATTAAGAACTTAGGAAGGGACCGCCATGTACATTAAGAACTTAGGAAGGGACCTAGAGCCATGTACATTCCTAATCTGGTGGATAAAGTAATGATGTCAAAGTATTACGTTTTTGCTTTGCTAGCAAGTTGGCAATGTACGATGCTGGTGGACAAGGTGCGAGAGTCTAAGGGTTAAAAATTCTCAAAGAATGACCAGTCACCGTGGCGAGGTGGTTAGTAGAACGGACCGACGAATGGGGAGGTTGTAGGTTTGAATCTCCATCAGTTCACATCATTAACCCTTTCTCCCGCACCCTGTCCTACCAGCTTCCTGCATTGTCAACCAGGCCAGCAAAAAAAAAAAAAAAACTTGATCCTTTAAACTTCCTCACCCTATCCACCAGCTTCCTGCAGGAAGTTTAAAGGATCAAGTTTTTGTATTTGGTCTACAGGGTGCGGAAATCAAAAGGTTCAGGTTTCTAACAGAGCCCAATGTGCCATGGGTCTATACACAAGACCTCATCACACAATCGAGTTTAATCCACTTTACCGATGCCTCACCGATGGTGTTGTTACTCAACTGTCATCACCAACACCGCAGGTGTCAGTACGTCCTGGGCCTTGTTGACACGAAGACATATTAATTAAAAAGAAAGAAAGGGCAGAGTACAGCATTATCTAACAGTCTCCATCCCTAATGGAGCTATCTAACGTCATCACCTTCATTGCCACTTTCTTGTGTGTCGCTTTAGCGTTGTGAAAAATGTTGTCTCAAACATGGCCCCTACTTGCTTTGCTTTTAAGTGGACGTCGCTTTTGACCCGTTGGGCGTGTTGGAAAAAAATGGACACCAGCGGC
>JAPXFY010000025.1:61332287-61334787 GCA_030674185.1 Monoplex corrugatus
TGGAGGAATCGGAAGACAATATCGTGAGATCAGTTCATCCAAAGCTGAGAACTGGCAGAAAGTGGAAAGTCCAAGAGGCTGTAAACAATGCCAAGAGAAACCTCAGCATCAAAGAAATAATTGGACACACGCAAACCAACAGACAGGGACTGGGAGCAACAAAAATGCAGTGGTGGTCCAAAGCCAAAGGGAAGGAAAAAAGAGACATGATCATACAGGAGTTGAAGGAAGAAGAAGATGTCAAAAGAGTGCAGAAGGCAGTCCAGCAAGGTCAACAGGGATAATGGACAACATGGGACAGTGCACTCCAAAGAAGTCTCAGCTGGAACGATATGTGGCACATGGCTCCTCTAAGGATAAGCTTCCTCCTCAGATCTGTATATGACCTGCTCCCCTCGAATGCAAACTTAGTGAAATGGGGGAAATCAGACGACCCAGCATGTCCGCTCTGTCAGAAGAAACAAACAGTGGAACATGTCCTAAGCTCTTGCAAAGTAGCGCTAGCCCAAGGAAGGTATACATGGAGGCACAACCAAGTTCTGAAAGTGATCACAGACGTGGTTAGCGAAAAAACCATGACCCCAAACGCACCAATTGCTATGACAACGTTCTACAAAGCAGGAGGGAAGCAGGTCTGGCCCGAAAGTGCTATGACAACCAGCACATTGCCAAAGGGTCTTCTGGATGGAGCAGTCGACTGGGAGTGTACAGCAGACCTCCCAGAGTGGAGAAATTACCCAGATGTCATCAGCAAGACAGGCATGAGACCAGACATCGCTCTCCACTCTGACTCCTCGAAACAAGTGATTCTGATAGAACTCACTGTGCCATACGAAAGCAGAATGGAAGAAGCACATATCTACAAGACCGAAAAATACGCCGGTCTTGCCAGCACCCTGAAGAAAGCAGGTCTGCGGGTCAAAATCTTCGCCATAGAGGTCGGGGCAAGAGGGTTTGTGGGCACCTCCGCTTATGATCTCATGAAACAACTCGCCATTTCTGGGAAGAAGAGGACTAGAGCCCTTAAAGCGATGGCAGAGGCAGCAGAAAGGAGCTCAAGCTGGATCTGGGCAAGGAGGAACCAAAAGTGAACTTCATAAGGATTAAATTCCCTACAGATGATGTGTGCCCCGTTAGCACATTGGTAAAACCGCGTACCGCAGTTCTGAAGCGCAGAATCGCCCAGGTTCGATCCCCGGCGTGGGAAAAAAAAAAAAAAAAATAGAAGCAGAAGGGCATCCAGGAGTCATGACCTGGATGTGGCCCGGCCCCCCGAGAGTGTAAGGAATTCAGGGCCGAAACACTTGTCTAAAGGGGGTTACTTCTCTGAAGACCTTCTGTTGTCTAGCTCTCCCTAGAGTTTCTTTCTACCTATATATATATATATGTGTGTGTGTGTGTGTGGTGCTTGTGTGTGTGTTTGTGAGTGTGTGTGACACCATTTCTGCATGTGCACACAAGCGAACATTTAAGAAAGAATGCGAATGGCAGTTGCGGACCGGAAAACGGATGGGACATGGCCGCTCACATCACTGTGTGATAGGCGATAGTTCCTCTTAGGTGCCAACATGCGACAACAGTCCCGTGAAAATGATTCGCTGCCATGGTCAGTCTACAGAGTCCTGGACTCACAAAAGGAAAGCTGGAGGGAAAGAGAGCACCAGGTAGACCCAGGGAGAAAATATTGGACCGACTTGCAGAGTGGCTAATGACAGAGAGGGTGGAAGATGTGCTATAGCTAACGGCGACAAGGGATAGATTATTAGTTAGGAGGGCCACGATCGCCAACGCCATGCCGTAGGGCACGTGATGATGATGATGATGAAGATGATGAAGATGATGATGATGTACTCAAAATCTGATGTCTCGAGTTCAATTGTCTCGAGTTTAATCCCAGACCGACAAAAAATTGCTTATTCAGTCGCACTGTCGTGAGTTCGCTCACGGCGGTGCGCACTGAAGCCAGTTCTCAACCTAGCAGTTGCGCTGAAGAAGTCGGCCGGATCGCCGATGAAAGCTACGCAGTAAGTAGCTTTTTTGTCACTGAGAGACAGGTTCAGCCAGGTAGCCATTTTGTTTTTTCTCATTCCAACCTAAACATTTAGTTATTACAATGGTGTTACCTTCGTGTTTTATAGGTCCGCCTTCTCAATTCCATTTCAACATTCTGCCAACATGTAAGATTTTGTGGCTGGCTGAAAGCGTCTTTGGGGTGATCACTGATAGAAGTTAACAAGAAAGCACCACGAGGGTGCGGATAGGACCCAGAGCACCAATGCCTCACCACTCTGTGAACAATCACCTCCCAAACTCCCGACGCCAAATCGACAGTCATTTCTTCAAGCAAAGGGGGCTGTCCATGCGTTGCATGACCCATTCGGACCTAATCATCAGTGACCTTGTTTACAAACCGAATGGCAAGGTGGCTAAAAGCGTCTATGAGTTGAACACTGATACAATACATATGGAAGTATCCAGACTTGATGGAGATACAAACTTT
>JAPXFY010000025.1:61339787-61344787 GCA_030674185.1 Monoplex corrugatus
GTGTGATGATGTATGTTGGTGCTATGTATATGTATGTACGTGTGTGATGATGTATGTTGGTGCTATGTATATGTATGTATGTGTGTGATGATGTATGTTGGTGCTATGTATATGTATGTATGTGTGTGATGATGTATGTTGGTGCTATGTATAGTATGTATGTATTGTGATGATGTATGTTGGTGCTATGTATATGTATGTACGTGTGTGATGATGTATGTTGGTGCTATGTATATGTATGTAGTGTGTGATGATGTATGTTGGTGCTATGTATATGTATGTACGTGTGTGATGATGTATGTTGGTGCTATGTATATGTATGTATGTATGTGATGATGTATGTTGGTGCTATGTATATGTATGTACGTGTGTGATGATGTATGTTGGTGCTATGTATAGTATGTATGTAGGTGTGATGATGTATGTTGGTGCTATGTATATGTATGTATGTGTGATGATGTATGTTGGTGCTATGTATATGTATGTACGTGTGTGATGATGTATGTTGGTGCTATGTATATGTATGTACGTGTGTGATGATGTATGTTGGTGCTATGATAATGTATGTATGTGTGTGATGATGTATGTTGGTGCTATGTATATGTATGTACGTGTGTGATGATGTATGTTGGTGCTATGTATATGTATGTAGTGTGTGATGATGTATGTTGGTGCTATGTATATGTATGTACGTTGTGATGATGTATGTTGGTGCTATGTATAGTATGTATGTGTGTGATGATGTATGTTGGTGCTATGTATATGTATGTACGTGTTGATTGATGTATGTTGGTGCTATGTATATGTATGTAGGTGATGTTGATTGATGGTAATGTTGGTGCTATGTATATGTATGTACGTGTGTGATGATGTATGTTGGTGCTATGTATATGTATGTACGTGTGTGATGATGTATGTTGGTGCTATGTATATGTATGTATGTATGTGATGATGTATGTTGGTGCTATGTATATGTATGTATGTGTGTGACGATGTATGTTGGAGGTTCTGGTCCTCCGGTCGTTTCGTTTCGGTTTTGGTTGATTTTAGAGCTCTTCTCCCACTGGACGAAGCAGCAGGGAATTTTGAGTCTTTTTCTCCTAATTTTTGTATTTGATGTTTGTTTGTTTGTTTGTGATCTTACGTTTACGCTTGACAAAGGCCAGTTGGCCGAAAATTTGCGCCTGTCTTGTCTGGTTGTATTAATACGCGTTCTGATTCTATTTTCGTGGGTTTGGGGATTGTTTATTTGTTTGTTTGTTTGTTTGTTTGTTTGTTGGTGGGTTGGTGGGTTGGTGGGTTGATTGGTCGGTTGTTTAGTTGGTTGGTTGCTTGCTTGCTTGCTTGCTTGCTTGCTTGTTTGGTTGCTGTTTGTTTGAACGCGGGCGGTCGCATTTGTTATGGATTTTGTTGGTCTGTTTTTGATGTTCACATTTTTTTTTTTTTTGGTTGTTGTTTATTTGTTTTCCTTTTTTTCTTCTCTCCTTTTTTTTCTTTGGTATTGTTTGGACAAACTAAACAAAAATCCAACATAAACACAGCCAGAACATGGAAAGTCAGTGAACAGCACAGAAGAGCGGTAAACGGCCAAAAGGTGACGACTATCACGTGACCACCAGCGGTCAGACCAGTTTTCCTCTTCCTTCACGACAAGACAGAAGATGGATGGCAAACAGGAAGTTTCCTTTCTCCCGGCTCATTCATCAGGACAGGTGAAGAAGGGGGCCAGGGACCGTCATTCCCACACACTCCCCCCCCCTCCCTCTCTCTCTCTCTCTTTCTCTCTCTCTCTCCTCTCCTCTCTCTCTCTCTCTCTCTCTCTCTCTCCTCTCTCTCCCCCCTGTCACAGTGAAAGACGTCTGCGCTGGAGATTGTTCCCCTTGTCTGTCTCTTTTGTCTTTTCCTCGCTGCTATTTTTCATTTGCTTTTTTTTCCTACCATTCTTTCTCACGTCTCCTTGTTTTGCTCTGGGTTTTTTTATTTGTGTTTATTGTTGTCGCTATTTTCTCTCCTTTTGTTCGTTTTGTTTATACATTCATTCATTCATTCATTCATCATTCATTCCTTTATTCATTCATTCATTCATTCCTTTATTTATTTATTTATTATTTATTTATTATTTATTATTTATTTATTTATTTTTATTATTTATTCATTTATTTATTAAATATTCACTTATTTACTTATTTATTTATTGTCTTTCTTTTTGTTCTCTGGAGAACTATCGGTTTAGCCGAGAAAATAAACGTTCATGTTCATTAACACGGAGTTCACTGACCACCAAAACCCAAGTACAGGCTACTGGTTACCTTAACCCTAACCCTAACCAACCCTAACCCTAACCCTAACCCCAACCCTAACCCTAACCCTGATCACCAAAACCCAAGTACAGGCCACTGGTTACCTTAACCCTAACCCTAACCCTAACCCTAACCCTAACTCACTGACCACCAAAACCCAAGTACAGGCCACTGGTTACCCTAACCCTAACCCTAACCCTAACCTAACCCTAACCCCAATCCTTAACCCTAACCCTAACCCTAACCCCAATCCTTACCCTAACTCTAACCCTAACCCTAACCCCAATCCTTACCCTAACCTAACCTAATCCTAACCCTAACCCTTACCCTTACCCTAACCCTAACCCTAACCTAACCCCAATCCTTACCCTAACCCTAACCCCAATCCTTACCCTAACCCTAACCCTAACCTAACCATAACCCCAATCCTTACCCTAACCCTAACCCTAACCCTAACCTAACCCCAACCTACCCTAACCCTAACCTAACCATAACCCCAATCCTTACCCTAACCCTAACCCTAACCCCAATCCTTACCCCAACCCTAACCTAACCATAACCCCAATCCTTACCCTAACCTAACCTGTAACCCTAACTCCAATCCTTACCCTAACCCTAACCTAACCCTAATCATAACCCCTATCCTTACCCTAACCCTACCCCAATCCTTACCCTAACCCTAACCCTAACCCTAACCCTAACCTAACCCTAACCCTAACCCTAACCCAACCTAACCCCAACCCTAACCCCAATCCTTACCCTAACCTTAACCCTAACCCTAACCTAACCCTAACCCCAATCCTTACCCTAACCCTAACCCTAACCCTAACCCCAATCCTTACTCTAACCTAAACCCTAAACCTAACCATACCCCTCACCATAACCCCAATCCTTACCCTAACCCTAACCCTAACCTAACCGTAACCCCAATCCTTACCCTAACCCTAACCCTAACCCTAACCTAACCCTAACCCCAATCCTTACTAACCCTAACCCTAACCCCAATCCTTACCCTAACCCTAAGCCTGACCTAACCCTAACCTAACCCTAACCCTAACCTAACCCTAACCCTCAATCCTTACGTAACCCTAACCCTAACCCCAATCCTTACCCTAACCCTAAGCCTGATCCTAACCCTAACTCTAACCATAACCCTACCCTATCCCAGAAGACAGTCACCCACTGACATGTCAAACTGTACAATGTACAATCACAGCCCACTGGACAGATGGTCCAACACACATAATTATGATTTTGTTTCCCTGAGTCGTGCTTCAGTCGGCCATGTTGTTCTGTATTGTCTTGTTTGGACTGATTTACGAAATGAACTATTCTCAGTCAAGCATGTTTCAGCTGTCCTCGCTCATTTCATCCTCGGATTCGGGCACGGTGTACATGTAAAATCTCGAAAAAATTCAGGTTTTAAATGATAAATGTCAAGATGCGATTACGAGATTTGCTTTACTGCTACAATTTAGAATCATGGATAGATGTTAATTAGAATAGATTTGTGATAATAATAGACACATAATAGATATGATAGATAGTTTAGATAGATAGATAGATAGATAGATAAGATAGATAGATAGTAGATAGATAGATAGAATAGATAGATAGATAGATCACACATAGATAGATAAAGATAGATAGATAGATATAGATAGATAGATAGATAGATAGATAGATAGATAATAGATAGATAGATAGATAGATAGATAGATAGATAGTAGATAGAATAAGATAGATAGATAGATAAAGATAGATAGATAGATAGATAGATAGATAATAGATAGATAGATAGATAGATAGATAGATAATAATAGATAGATAGATAGATAGATAATAAATAGATAGATAGTAGATAGATAATAGATAGATAAGATAGATAGAATAGATAGATAATAGATAGATAGATAGATAGATAAATAGATAGATAGATAGATAGATAGATAGATAAATAGATAGATAAGATAGATAGATAGATAGATAGATAAATAGATAGATAAGATAGATAGATAAATAGATAGATAAGATAGATAGATAAGATAGATAGAATAGATAGATAAGATAGATAGATAAATAGATAGATAAGATAGATAATGATAGATAAATAGATAGATAAGATAGATAGATAATAGATAGATAGATAGATAGATAGATAGATAGATAATAGATAGATAGATAGATAGATAAGATAGATAGATAAGATAGATAGATAGATAGATAGATAGATAAATAGATAGATAAGATAGATAGATAGATAGATAGATAAGATAGATAGATAGATAGATAAGATAGATAGATAGATAAATGGATAGATAAGATAGATAGATAGATAAATAGATAGATAAGATAGATAGATAGATAGATAGATAAATAGATAGATAGATAAATAGATAGATAGATAGATAAACAGATATACAGATATACATGCAGATATATCTTTGCGGATAAACTAAAAAAAGACAAGATAACAAATTAGAACACACACACACACAAACACACACACACAAACACACACACACACGCACACACGCACACACACACACACCACACACACACACACACACACACACACACACACACACACACACACGCACACACACACAAACACACACACACACATATGTACATCACACACACACACACACACACACACATACATACATACACACACAAAACACAGGCCTTGTGACCTAC
>JAPXFY010000025.1:61357287-61372287 GCA_030674185.1 Monoplex corrugatus
AGCCTTGGACTCAAAATCTGATGTCTCGAGTTCAATTCCAGCCTTCAAAACACAATGTGGCTTGTTTGTTACCTATCTGAATGCTAATTTCAGCCCTGCAAAACACAATGTGGCTTGTTTGCTACCTATCTGAATGCTAATTTCAGCCCTGCAAAACACAATGTGGCTTGTTTGCTACCTATCTGAATGCTAATTTCAGCCCTGCAAAACACAATGTGGCTTGTTTGCTACCTATCTGAATGCTAATTTCAGCCCTGCAAAACACAATGTGGCTTGTTTGCTACCTATCTGAATGCTAATTTCAGCCCTGCAAAACACAATGTGGCTTGTTTGCTACCTATCTGAATGCTAATTTCAGCCCTGCAAAACACAATGTGGCTTGTTTGCTACCTATCTGAATGCTAATTTCAGCCCTGCAAAACACAATGTGGCTTGTTTGCTACCTATCTGAATGCTCCAATCATTCTGGTTGTGCCAGCTTACTGTTTCATGGGTCTTTTTCTCTTGTTCCGATCCCCCAAAATCAAGACCTTGTCAATGCATATGGTTTTGCGAAGTCTCCAAGAGTCTGCCACAGAATTACATGTACTGGTGGATTTGAATGGAGCGTATATGGAATTGTCCGAGCGCTCTAAAACCTCTTCATGAGTCCGGGAGTTAATTCAGGAGGGATTCATCCATATGTGAGACACCCGACTGTGTAATTACCTGAAACAATCCTCCAGCCTGCACAAGACAGTTTGGTCCGACAAGGTTTTGACAGTGGGGACAGGGACATAGGGCATGTGACACATTATTAACCCTTTAACTCCCTCACCCTATCCATCAGCTTCCTGCAAGAAGCCGGTGGGTAGGGTGAGGGAGTGAAAGGGTTAAGTTTTTTGCTTCAGTAGCATGCTTGACAATGCAGCTTGGGTAGGGTGAGGGAGTCAAAGGGTTAAGGTTTTGCTTCAGTAGCATGCTTGACAATGCAGCTTGGGTAGGGTGAGGGAGTCAATGGGTTAAGTTTTTTGCTTCGGTAGCATGCTTGACAATGCAAAGTGCTGGTGGACCGAGTTCGGGAGTTAAAGGGTTAAGATGACATCACCACAATAATTCACTGACACGTTGACATTTCAAGCATTCAGACGGGCAGAGAGCAGGCCAGTGTTTGGCCTTGCAGGTTGGAACAGAACTGAAGACAACACATGTCGCGTCCATAACTTCTCAAAAAACGAATGTGACTGCCCGCGTTCAAGAAAAACAGAAACCAGATTAAAAAATATTTTTAAAAAAAAACACAACAAAAGAATCTGAACTCGTATTTAAAACAATCAGACAAGACAGGCGCAAGTTCCGGCCGTCAGGTCTGGTTGTATTCAATACGCTTTCTGATTCTCTTCTCCTTTTTTTTTTTTCTTTTTTTTTTTTTAGGGGGGAGGGTTGTTTGTTTTATTTCGGATTTTTTTCCCTGGTTCCATAATAGCTTCTGTCAAAGGAACCAGCTGACCTCCCGGAGCAAAGGGAGAACGTCTGGACAGAGGACTGGTGACGTGATCGCTGTCCATTCCGATAACAAGAGCTGGTTCCAGTCTGGCTGCAAACACACGTCAAACCTCAACAAGCACTCGGCTGTTCACCCAGCTGTAAGTGAGTACCTGACTCTGTTTTAGTCGTAGAAGGTAACGTGACATCAGAGAGGAGCAGGAACAGGTAACGTGAGGAGTAGGAACAGGTCACGTGAGGAGTAGGAACAGGTCACGTGAGGAGTAGGAACAGGTAACGTGAGGAGTAGGAACAGGTAACGTGAGGAGTAGGAACAGGTAACGTGACAACAGAGAGGAGTAGGAACAGGTAACGTGAGGAGTAGGAACAGGTAACGTGACAACAGAGAGGAGTAGGAACAGGTAACGTGACAACAGAGAGGAGTAGGAACAGGTAACGTGACAACAGAGAGGAGTAGGAACAGGTAACGTGACAACAGAGAGGAGTAGGAACAGGTAACGTGACAACAGAGAGGAGTAGGAACAGGTCACGTGAGGAGTAGGAACAAGTCACGTGAGGAGTAGGAACAAGTCACGTGAGGAGTAGGAACGGTCCAAACTGAACTGGTCAAAGGATGTTGCCCAACTCCAATCTTAGCGACATAGCGGTTATGGGACAACCTGTACCCTGCACCTCACATGCCAGACATTTTGCAGTGTTGTTACCTTTTGTCCAGTGCACGTATGCACTTTGGCCCACACTACGCAGGCATTATGTTGCTGCACAGTGTGCACACTCTGTCTTCAGTGAGTGGGCATTGCTGAGTGTTTTCATGTTTCAGTAAGCTTTCAAACGTAGACACGACTCACAGGATCTTGTAACGTACGTACTTTGTGTTCTGCCTGCAAAACCAAATGAAGGGTTTCTGGCACTAAGAGGTCTGCACATTCATTTACATTTACACTGACATGGAAGATCAGAAAAATTCTCAATCCTGTCCCCCAACAGTCGCTATCCAGGGGGACTCAGACCCAGACCTCTGACTTCCTAACCAAACTACCTGGTACCAAAGTCAGGAAACTCCAGGTATGATTTGTACAAGAACAATCACAAAAAAAAAAACACGGAGAGATATTCAAAGTATGGACATCTGGCTTGCTGCTATGCCATGCTACAAATGCACAACCAATCATCAAAAAATTCCACAAATAAATCAACAAACAAATACATCGAAATAAATAGACAAGCCCCCAAAAAGACGAACCGATCAGAAAACCAAAATGAAGGACGCAAGCAACCAATATCATATACCTGTACTGACATCATCATATACCTGTACTGACATCATATATATGTACTGACATCATATACCTGTACTGACATCATATATCTGTACTGACATCATCATATACCTGTACTGACATCACCATATACCTGTACTGACATCATATATATGTACTGACATCATATACCTGTACTGACATCATATATCTGTACTGACATCATCATATACCTGTACTGACATCATATATCTGTACTGACATCATCATATACCTGTACTGACATCATATATCTGTACTGACATCATCATATACCTGTACTAATACAATATACCTGTACTGATACAAAATACCTGTACTGACATCGTATACCTGTACTGACATCACATACCTGTACTGACATCATATACCTGTACTGACATCATATACCTGTACTGACATCATATACCTGTACTGACATCACATACCTGTACTGACATCATCATATACCTGTACTGACATTATATACCTGTACTGACATCATCATATACCTGTACTGATACAATATACCTGTACTGATACAATATACCTGTACTGACATCATATACCTGTACTGACATCATATACCTGTACTGACATCATATACCTGTACTGACATCATATACCTGTACTGATATCATATACCTGTACTGACATCATATACCTGTACTGACATCATATACCTGTACTGACATCATATACCTGTACTGATATCATATACCTGTACTGACATCATATACCTGTACTGACATCATCATATACCTGTACTGATATCATATACCTGTACTGACATCATATACCTGTACTGACATCATATACCTGTACTGATATCATATACCTGTACTGACATCATATACCTGTACTGACATCATATACCTGTACTGACATCATATACCTGTACTGACATCATATACCTGTACTGATATCATATACCTGCACTGACATCATATACCTGTATTGACATCATATACCTGTACTGACATCATATACCTGTACTGACATCATATACCTCTACTGATATCATATACCTGTACTGACATCATATACCTGTACTGATATCATATACCTGTACTGACATCATATACCTGTATTGACATCATATACCTGTACTGATACAATATACCTGTACTGACATCATATACCTGTACTGATACAATATACCTGTACTGACATCATATACCTGTACTGACATCATATACTTGTACTGACATCATATACCTGTACTGACATCATATACCTGTACTGACATCATATACCTGTACTGACATCATATATCTGTACTGACATCACATACCTGTACTGACATCATATACCTGTACTGACATCATATACCTGTACTGACATCATATATCTGTACTGATATCATATACCTGTACTGATATCATATACCTGTACTGATATCTATACCTGTACTGACATCATCATATACCTGTACTGATATCATATACCTGTACTGACATCATATACCTGTACTGACATCATATACCTGTACTGACATTAGGGCAACCAGGTCCTACAACATAGTATACAGGGTATTAACAAACGTACAAAAATATGGGACGTTATAACCAAAAATTGCTGGAAAGTGGAACGAAGGACAAGGTGAGAGAGAAGACGATAGTAGTCAACCTAACAAGCAGGTATAAACGTATATCAAATTTGCAAACACTATACAATATATACTGGTTTAAACACTGTGTAATATATCCAACAGGATCGTATATATCAATTTCGCAAAAAAAAACGTACTCATTGCGGTGAAATCATGATGGCAAACGTGGTAGTCAAACCATACTCAAAAGTTCCCTTTTTCTTCTAGCGATTCTAGACGCTTTTTAAGGGTCGCTATGATACTTATTGACACTATGCTACAGGGCAATTTTCATTCATTATACTTCTGCTCCCTAGCGCATATGGCTTCATGCTGACTACTCACACCACACACACACACACACACACACACACACACACACACACACACACACACACACACACACACACACACAATCCGATTCCTCCCTTCTTTTTTTCAGAAAGGGCACAGTGAAAGCAAAACGATGCTTTCCTTTTCCTTCCAAGGATTCAAACAGGGGGAAAAAAAGTGTTCATACGAATTGTAATAAGATCACAAATAACATACTATAAACGAACACATGTAACATGCTTTATACATAAGTAATTACAACTGTTAAAATCGTATGATGTAAATCATAAACTGAGTGTATATTGTGTACATTTCTCTTACATACAGGTTTCTATGAAAGCCATTATTTGCTAATATCAGGAATCCAGGTTGCCAGGAATAGAGACGAATAGAATATAATTGAATACAAGTTAATGTCCATCTAAGCTCGGATATCAATGAACTGATTTGTACAGTCATGGAAGCACTTTCCTCCACGTGAGAGCACGCACACACACACACACACACACACACACACACACACACACACACACACACACACACCATAAAGTTACAAGCTGTGTTTGTGATGTGTGTATGTTGTGTGCGTGTGTTTCGTGTGTGTGTTGTGTGTGTGTGTGTGTGTGTGTGTGTGTGTGTATATATATATATATATGTGTGTGTGTGTGTGTGTGTGTGTGTGTGTGTGTGTGTGTGTGTGTGTGTGTGTGTGTGTGAAAACTAGCGCATTCAGATGTATACACATTCCCGCAAACTGAAAACTCTCTTCCCATCCACCAATCCTCCGACCCCCCCTCCTCTCTCTCTCTCTCTCTCTTCTCTTCTCTCTTCTTTCTTTCTTTCTTTCTCTCTTTCTCCCTACAATGCAACAGATTAACATTTCGCTGGCTATTTACAGACCTGTCTGGTAAGCTTACAGTAATTTTGTAGCGAGTTATAGCTTGATAATATGCGAACAAAAACAATGTTATTAGTTTCACAACAGGCCGACGATGTTGCACAGTCATAAAAAAAAAAAAAAAAAAAAAAAACGGACCTGCTCTGCCTGGGGCCAAGTCACTGTACAAGCTTTCATGCGTACGCGAAAAAAAACCCCAGAGTCCCACACCGTCAGCAGATCCCGGAGTCCGTTACTGGCGAGAACGAGCTGTTCCAAATAATTCAACAGTCGCCACCTCTCCATGGCGGGTCACATGTTTAAAACTAGGTACCCTGAAAACAGGACACAGGAGGTGGGGTGGGGGTGGGGGATGGGGGGGTCAGGGTGGAAGGGAGGAATGGGTAATGGGGGTGGGGGTGGGGCTGTGGGGTGGGATGAGGGTTGGAGTGGAAAGTGTGATCACACGTTTCTACAAAAATCCATATCTGGAATCAGGGCTGGTTCTTCCTTCCGGTGATAAAGAGTACAGATCAGCGTGCTTCCACCACCACCACCTTCATAGTACTGGCTCCCGACGAAAACTGACATCTCTACCACCTCTCTCTCTCTCTCTCTCTCTCTCTCTCTCTCTCTCTCTCTCTCTCTTTGTGACGTCAGGATTATGTGACCTTAACCTCTACACGATTCTGTCATGATGATTTCTGCCACTGTCAACAAGTCTGACGTTTTTGTTTTCACTAGTTTTTCACCAACGTCAGCAAATGGGTTGAAAATCCTTTACAGTCCCAGTTGTGGTGGAATCTCCGGTGTGGTCGCACACACATTCCAGTACAAGCCACAGGAGTCCTACGGCACATAATCCTGGTTGTTGTCGTTGTTATTGATTTAGTGTCACATGTCAACAAGCGCAGACACCGACTCCTTCGTGTACGAATCAGTTCACTTTCCGTCAGGTACAGGTGTTACATATTTGGCAAAAGCTGGACACGCGCAGAAGAATGTGTATCACCATGCCTTTCAATCCTGTTTTGAGTGGACAATGACCACATCTTTCCCGTCTTGTTCAAGCTATGTATCATTCACTTTACCCGCTATCCTGCTGAAATCATGACCTCTTACCCTTCGTAGTTTTAAAAACGTAATACCAGTCTTCTTTTTTTTGTTGTTGTATCTCATCACGCGTCATACCATACAAATCTGGCAGCCTGTTTATTATTGTAAATCAGAAACAGCAAACTATAATCTACAGACCACAACAAACATCGGTGCTCACGCGCTATGGAAACATTGATCCACTATAGCTTATAATCATCCAGTATGGTGATAACAGTTCTCATGGTGGAACTCAGTTGGTTCGGATCAGCTGTCTCATCGGGGCTAATATTTGCTCAAGGTAAGCATGTTTTCCAGTGGAAAATGGCGTCTACAGACCATGTCCTCAGTACAAAATATCATAAAATGTTGGAAGCATTATGAGGACTGTCCTCATTTCAAAATGTCATACAGTGTTCGTAGCATTATGAGGACTGTCCTCGGTACAAAATGTCATAAAGTGTTGGTAGCATTATGAGGACTGTCCTCAGTACAAAATGTCATAAAGTGTTCGTAGCATTATGAGGACTGTCCTCAGTACATATGGAAGTCACCCTCCCCACGCTTGGACATGTGCTCGTTCAAAGAATAAGCGTTACCCAGATTCTCCGTCGGGGGAATGCCTCGGTACCCCTCCTCTTTCAGACTCTTGGAGAAGGCCCTCTCATGCTTGAACTGGTTCTCGAAGCGCCGGAAGTCCCTGGGCCTGCGTGGGTACTCTCCCGCTGGCCCGACCTCAGAGGTGTAGCCGACACTGTCTGTGGAGACATCGCTGGGCACTCCGGACACTCCACGCTTGCCTGACTTCTTCTTCTTGTCCTTCTTGCCCTTACGGCTTTTCTTGCGGTCTTTGGACTTGCCCCGGTTCATGGGTGCTGGAACAGATCTGGCTCTCTCCATCATGTAGGGCGGGTAGCCGGCGTAAGGTGGGTACACATACAAAGGCGGGGGCATATGGGCCATGGGGGCCATGGGGGCCATGGGGGCCATGGGGCCTGTGTAGTTGACTTCTCTCAGGTAGCGCTGGCTGCGGTCAAACTGCTCCTTGCGACTGACCCGAGGTCCCTTCTCGTAGTCTGTGGGCGGGGTGCAAGGCCTGGAACTGACGTCACTGGACCCATCAGCTCCATCTCCGTTCATGGCGTGCTGCCCGTTCATCTCTCGTGGTGACCCTGGGGAAGACGATCCTGAAGACCCCCGTGATGACGAGTTGGAGCCTTTACGTCTCGGTGGGCGGGGTGGCATGCCGTAGCCAGGGTTTATGACGGCCATGTGGGGCGGCATGAAGACGTAAGGGTCACGGCCAACCATCTGCACCGGGGGCATGGCCAGAGGGCGAGGTCGCAGCATGGGGGGTGGAGGGGAGAAGAAGCGGGGTCGGATGAGGGTGGCCTGGGGAGGGACGGGTCTGACGGGGATCAGGGTACGACCTTGAGGCTGAGGCAGGGTCATGAAGGCACCAGGGGGAGGACCTCCAAGCACAGTCCTCCTCTCACTGGCGGCTCTTTCGCTGGGCGGTCCGTGAGGCAGGGTAGCGTTGGGTGAAATGGCCCGCAGTCGTTCAGCCTCTCCCTCCATCACTCGTTCCACAGTGTAGGTCTTGATCTGCGAGTCCCGGGTCTTGTAGAAGTAGCCATGCTGGGGAGGGGCTTCGTAAAACTCCGGGGCTACTCTGTGGCTGATGGAGTCCCCGGCCACCAGACGGACAGGATGGTCGCCATCAGGGCCAGCCACGGGGGCAGCTGCTGCAGCACCCACTGTAGAAGCCGACGTCCTCACAACGTTGGTTTCAAAGCCACGTGGAGTCAGGGTGTTGCCCTCAATGTGCACGCTGGCTCCTGCAGGCGGCATGGCACCATTGATCTTGCCTTTGCTCGCACGGTCAGCGAAGGAAGTGCACTGGACCAACTCTAGAGCGTCCTTGGCAGAGGAGCAGATGAAGCCATGGCATTCCAGAACCTTCCGGCCCTCCGTGCGACGTGTGATGGTGGTGAAGATGACGGGCCGGTTAGAGTTAGCACCTCCAGCGGCTGCGGAGCTGAGAGACACGAAACGAGCGGTCTTTTCCCCGGTGGCGGAGTTGACGGTGGTGACACACCTGACGGCGGCACACAGCGTGAGGGAGGAAATGGGAAAGAAGAGGATACGGCTGGGATCACTGACATACTGCAGCGTGATACCGCTACGGACGATGGACACATAGGACAGAATGCCTTCGATGTTGTTGTCGTCGTCCACGGGATAGCGTTCCAGTAAAGGCTTCTGCACCGCTTCCAGACCCTCAGCTGTCTCCAGGGGCACAGTGCTGCCGATGTACAGCACCCGCTTCTTCACGAGTTCATCCTTTTCCTGAACCATGGTGACTCCAACAGAGCTGACTACAGCTGGCAGTAAATCAAGCGTCGGGCAGTACGTCTACTGCTGTTTCAGGCTTGGATTACCCCAAGCTAACTCTACACACTGTAAATGTCAAGTCTCCGTCAAACTCTCAACACTTTTCACCATGTTTGAACAACTAATCTTCTCTTCTTTTCTAACATTCAAAAAGTCGTCTCAGGCGAAGATGATCAGTTTTGATGTAAACGGATCACGAATGAAGTAAGTTCAAGGAATTTTGGTCTACGTGTAACAAATTGTGTCTGCGTGTAACAGTGTAGATTTTTTTTTTATATATATTTATCTTTTCTACATACGACAAAGGTCCACTAATCCAAAAAACCTGTTACACGGAAAACAAACACAAAGCCAAGAAACGTCTACTCTGTTCAAAAAAGTGAACGTGATCACACACACACAAGGTAAACGAACCAAGGGCGGGGCCTGTTGTGTTAAGTCGTACAAGCCCAAATTCCAGCTGTCACACACACACAGCACCAGTAGCACCAGCGAGCCACAACAGGGTGGCCCTACAACGCACGTCAATGGTCTTGAAGCTTGCAAAACTCCTTCCCAACACGGAAACACGCCCAGAAAGTATCCACACCAAAAAATCTGAAAGCGGTTATCAGACAAAGTGGTCTCAAAACAAAACACAAGCAGGCCAATGGCCGGTCAGAAAGCCGCAGTTAGGCAGAAAGCTAAGCAGCAATCCTGTAGCCCAAAACACCCGGAGCTAAGCGCCACAGGTATGTTTCCTCGTACGATCCCAGGTATGCTTCAGACTGAAACCACACACACACAGAGACACAGAGAGAGACACAGAAACAGCCAGGTAAGTGTATAGCTCCAGTGAACAGTGGTAGCTAAAGCTGAGGGCCCACCTCTACCCAGGCAAGAATGCTCGACACTGGCTGGCTTGGTGGGCCCGCAGCGGCGGCAAAATGACAGGGTGACACGCACACACACACACACAGAGATATATAGAGAGAGATACACACACGCCACATACACGCACACACACACCACACACACACACACACACACAACATACACACACACACAGATATATATAGAGAGATACACACACGCCACATACACACACACACCACACACACACACACACACACACACACATACACACACACACACCACACACACACACAATACACCGCACACACACCACACACACACACACACACATACACACACACACACAGCGATAGTATATCACACACAGACAGACCAACTCACACACACCCATCTACACACACACACACACACACACACACACACACACACACACACACACACACTCACAGACACACCCACAGAGAGAGAGACAGAGAGAGTCAAACAGAGAGAGAGCGAGA
The DNA here is from genome assembly GCA_030674185.1 of Monoplex corrugatus. Lineage (NCBI taxonomy): Eukaryota > Metazoa > Mollusca > Gastropoda > Littorinimorpha > Ranellidae > Monoplex > Monoplex corrugatus. The sequence goes on from JAPXFY010000025.1 coordinate 61,367,695, forward strand.
CAGACAGACGGACAGAGAGACAGACAGAAGACAGACAGACAGAATAAGAGAATAATTCAACACATACAAATACTAAATACACATATGGATGGGAGCCCGGGCACACACACACGCACATACACGCACACATACACACCGACAAAAAGTGATAGACCATTTAAAATTCACACATATGCATCAACGCGCGCGTGCGCCACACACACACACACACACACAACCACACACACACCACAACACACACATGCCCACCCATGTCCACATACACAGACAGCGAGCGAGCGAGCGAGAGAGAGAGAGAGAGACAGAGACAGACAGACAGACAGAGACAGAGAAAGAGAGCGTTCATGTGTGTACGTGTGTGTGGATGACTGTGTTACTGATGGAGAGAGACAGACAGACAGACAGAGACAGAGAAAAAGACAGAGAGAGAGACAGAGAGAGAGGCACAGAGACAGAGACAGACAGACAGAGAGAGAGGCACAGAGACAGAGACAGACAGACAGAGAGAGAGAGAAAGCAGAGACAGAGAGAAACAGAGAGAAAGAGACAGAGATAGAGACATACAGAGACAGACAGAGAGACAGACAGAGACAGAAACAGAGAGAGACAGAGACAGAGAGACAGAGACACAAAGAGACACAGACAGAGGCAGTGGAGGCCAGAAAGAAGTGATGACACTTACTACTGTATTGCCCTGTGTGCGAAAACACGACTTGCTGTATAAAAAGCTCTCTGTGTTCTCTTTTGATGGCAACGGTCGCCACTGTGTTCACTCCGTACTTTGACCTTTTAAGTCAGTGGGCAAGGCACAAGGTTGAGTGAGGAGGGAGACGGAGTGGGGGAGTGTTTGAGGGGGAGGGAAGGGGAGACTGGGACTGAAGGGTGTAAAGGTGGGATGGAGAGTCGAGTGAGATAAGCTGCCGTCTAGAGGTGGTTTTTAGGAAAGACAGGTGGTTTTTAGGAAAGACATATCGTGTTCCCCTCCCCCCCCCCCCCCCCCCCCCCCCGTGGGGACGCCGGGGGCTCTTTCAGTACAAATAGTAGTATCCCCACCTAATGAGAAACTGAAACTGAAACTGAAATCTGGAAATTCTGTGCTATAAATTTCCTCTTTTCTGTCACTCTCTTTGTTTCTGCTTTGCTCCTTAGCTAGCTATCTGTAATTTCTTCTTATCATTTTCTGCCTTGCTGGTCCATTCACCTGTATAATAATAATAATAATAATATTAATAATATAATAATAATAATAATAATTACAATATTTATATAGCGCAAAATCTTGATAAAATCAAATCTAAGCGCTGAAACAGACACACACACACACGCACGCACACACACGCACGCACGCACGCACACACACGCACTCACGCACACACACACACACACACACACACACACACAACACACACACACACACACACACGCACACGGCTATAAATGGGGAGAAAGAATAAAAGCAATGGAAAATTATAGAGAGCATATTATGTATGTGTTCCATAAAGTCTTACGTACTTTTATTTAGGATTGATACTTGGGCACATGTATTAAGTGCATTTTTGGCTCTAGGGAGGTGAGACATGCGAAAGCAATTTTAGGTAATTTATGCCCATTTTGGTGTCCTTAGGTATGCTTATATTTGTATTCAGGTGTGTTTTTTAATATCCCCTGTGCGATAAATTGGACGGAGTGGTCACCAACACCGGGGGCATGTCCTTTAGATTATGTGCGTGAATGCATTGATATGTGTACTTAATTTTCGTTTCTTTTTTTCTACCTGTTGAAGTTTTGTATGTTTTGAAGCGGTTATAGTCCTGATATGGCTCTACGCGGTCGGCTGGGCTTTAAACAACAATAATTATAATTGCAAATTTCCTTCTTGATTTCATTCCAACTAACCACAGATAACAATAGCTAAACATGTTTTATTCAATATATATATATATTGTAGATAATCCAAAGAAACAAGACAACAAACTAGAGTTTTGAGCCCAGTACTTCGGCCAGTGGCCTTCCTCAGGGGACTGTTTATTCAGGAATGAACACACACATCAAACATTTTTGAATGAAAACTGTTCACAGAGTAATCCAATATATATATATATATATATATATATATTTATATGCATAGCTCACAATATTCCTTTATTCTCTGATTTAACAGCAGATTTTCTTAGCAACATCAGACATCATCATCACCATCATCATCATCATCATCGTCGTCATGTGCCCTGCTGCATGGCGTTGGCGATCACGACCCTCCACACGAATCTATCCTTTGTCGCTGCAAGTACATCTCCCACCTTCTCTGTCTTCAGCCACTCTGCAAGTCCGTCCAATATTTTCTCCCTAGATCTACCTGGTGTTCTCTTTCCCTCCAGCTTTCCTGTTGTGTCCAGGTGCTCTAATTTCCCTTTCCTCATGGAATGTCCTATACTATAAATGTTGCTTGTCTTTTCCTAATCTTCCATATTAATGGTCTTCTTGTGTCTGCAGTATTATTGGTGTCGACAAAAAATATTAGATTGACTAAAACTAGTATTTTTGGTGTCGACAAAAGTATTAGAATGTCTTAAAAAAAAAAAAGGGGGGTAGTATTGGCGTCGACAAAAATATTAGATTGACTTAAGAAAAGCAGTAGTATTGGTGTCGACGAAAATATTAGATTGACTAAAACAGTAGTATTTTTGCTGCCGACAAAACATTGTTGCTTTGCTTTCTATAATTTCTACCTATCATTTTCTGCCTTGCTGGTCCGTTCACCTGTATGTGTTCGATAAATACTTATGTACTTTTTCTTAGGATTGATAATTGGGTACATGTATTAAGTGCATTTTGGGCTCTAGGGAGGTGAGATATGCGGAAGCGATTTTAGGTAATTTATGCCTGTTTTTATAGGCCTATATATGTTGGTGTCCTTATGAGTGCTTATATTTGTATTCAGATGTGTGTTTTTTTAAATCTTCCCTGTGCGATAACTTGGACGGTGTGGTCTATGCAGGGGGCATCTCCTTAGATTATGTGTGCGAATGCATTGATATGTGTACTTAATTTTCTATTCTTTTCTTTTCTTTTTTATTTCCTGTTGAAGTTTTGTATGTTTTGAAGCGGTTATAGCCCTGATATGGCTCTACGCTGTCGGCTGGGCTTTAAATTAAACAACAATAATACCAACAATTTCCAATCGTCCATGAGGAAAAGCTCACAGCAGGATAGATTTCACAAAACCACTTAACGACACAACACCGTTATCGCAGAAAGAGACAGATATAATAACCTCTTGACTGGACATTTTCTCACGACAGTGTACACTTCTGTTTATGTACATAGAGAAACCATTCACTTGATAATGCATTATGCGAATGCTTGAGTTTGAAGAAGAAAAGATCCAAGGTCAAGATCCATTCAGTGATGAACCTGATATTGGTTTCGATATTAAACCCCAGGAATGCTGCTCGTTTTTGGCTGTTGCCTTCATTTTTAAGAAGAGTGTTTCATATCGACTGTAGGTGTATGTGTGTTGCGTGTGTGTGTGGTGTGGTGTGTGTGTGTGTGTGTGTGTGTGTGTGTGTGTGTGTTGTGTGTGTGTGTGTGTGTGTGTGTGTGTTTGTGTGTGTGTGTTGTTTGTGTGTGTGTGCTTGTTTGTGTGTGTGTGTGTGTTGTGTGTGTTGTGTGTGTGTGGTGTGTTTGTTGTGTGTTTTGTGTGTTGTGTGTTTGTGTGTTTGTGTGTGTGTTTTGTGTGTGTGTTTGTGTGTGTGTTGTTTGTGTGTGTTTGTGTGTGTGTGTTTTGTGTGTGTGTGTGTGTTTGTGTGTGGTGTTTTGTGTGTGTGTGTGTTGTGTGTGTGTTTGTGTGTGTGTGTTGTTTGTGGTGTGGTGTTTGTGTGTGTGTTTTATGTAGTGTGTTTAGTGTGTGTTTGTGTGTGTGTTTTGGTGTGTGTGTGTTTATGTGTATGTGTGTAGTGTACGTGTGTGTGTGTGTATTGTATGTATGTTGTGTGTGTGGTGTGTGTGTGTTGTGTGTGTGTGTGTGTGTGTGTGTGTGTTGTGTACATGTATGTTTGTGTTTGATTGTGTGTGTGTGTGTATTTGGTGTGTTTGTGTGTGTGTGTGTGTATGTGTTTGTGTGTGTGTGTGTTTGTGTGTGTGTTTGTGTGTGTGTGTGTTTGTGTGTTTGTGTATGTGTGTGTTTATGGCATATTATTATTATTATTATTATGAACATTTAGTACGCCTAATCAAATTAATGCCCTAGGCGTTTACAATGGCAAAACATATAACCAGAATCACAAGCACACACACACACAGCCCACAGAAGCACCCACACACAAAACAAACACACACACACACACACAAACACACACACAGCATGACATGCAAATACAATGACACATTGACACTAAGACACTATAATGTCACCATTACATTACATGGGGGGAAGGGGGCAGAGATTACCAGTTTTGGGAAACAGGTGAGTTTTGAGGGAGCGTTTGAATGTGGACAGAGAGGGTGAGTATCTAAGAGAGCGAGGTAACTGATTCCAGATGGTTGGAGCTTGATAGGAAAAAGAACGCTGCCCAAACCTTTTAGTGCGGACTA
>JAPXFY010000025.1:61374787-61384787 GCA_030674185.1 Monoplex corrugatus
TATTATTATTTATTATTATTATTATTATATTATTATAAATGAAATGTCTGTAAGACAAACACTGTAATCATTGTAGTCAATTCAACTGTCACATTGCGTAATTCTTGTCTTGAGAAAAGGAGTGAGTCAGTTGGAGAACATTCAATGTCAGATTTTCCTTCGGAACCAGAAACACACAATAGCAGAACCAGAACGCGTACTCCATCATGGCCCTCCATACGTATTTACCCCTTGTCGCTACATCTACAACCCTCTCTGTCCTCAGCCACCCTGCAAATCCCTCCAGTATTTTCTCCCTGGGTCTACCTGGTGCTCTCTTTCCCTCCAGCTTTCCTGTTGTGACCAGGTGCTCCAGTTCCCCTTTCCTCATAAAATGGCCTATAAATGTTGACTGTCTTTTCCTAATCTTCCTTATGAATGATCTTCTTGTGTCTGCCTCCATCAAGACTGTCTCGTTTGTTTTCTTTGCTGTCCATGGAACTCTCAACACTCTTCTAAGAAACTACATCTCGGCTGCCTCAATCTTGTTCTGGCTTTGCATGTTGATGTCGACGCCTCGCATCCGTACAACAGTATTAATTCTATATAACATTCAAGAAGTTCCTCCTGATGTTAATTGATAGGCATTTGTTGGTAAGAACGTTTTTCATCTTCTTGAATGCTGTTTTAGCTCAGCCGATTCTGCTGGCTATTTCTGATTGCATGTGATTTCATCAGACGGCAGATACACATCGGAAATAGCCGGCAGAATCGGCCAAGCCAAAACAGCATTCAAGAAGATGACAAACATTCTTACCAACAAATGCCTATCAATTAACATCAGGAAGAGAGTCCTTGAATGTTATATAGAACCAATACTAGTATACGGATGTGAGGCGTGGACAGTCAGCAAGCAAAGCCAGAGCAAGATTGAGGCAGCCGAGATGTGGTTTCTAAGAAAAATGTTGAAAGTTCCATGGACAGCAAAGAAAACAAACGAGACAGTCTTGATGGAGGCAAACACAAGTAGATCACTCATAAGGAAGATTAGGAAAAGACAGGCAACATTTTTAGGCCATTTTATGAGGAAGGGGGACTTGGAGCACCTGGCCACAACGGGAAAACTGGAGGGAAGGAGAGCACCGGGTAGACCCAGGGAGAAAATGCTGGACGGACTTGCAGAGTGGCTGGGGACGAGGAGGGTGGTGGAGATGCTAAGGGCAACGAGAAATAGAGATGGTTGGAAGTCCATGTTCGCCAACGCCATGCGGCAGGGCACCTGATGATGATGATGATGATGATGATGATGATGATGATGTGATAGATGGCAATAGTGGTCTTTTTCTGACCGTGGCTTAAGAGTGATCAGACATTTTGTGTTATATTGCTTGGTACTATAGGTTGTTATGTCATCACATCCATCATGATAGTCAGGATAATGTGATGACATTCTGCTCTTGCCCAGAAAGAGGACAAGACAAGAAGACCATGGAGATGACTGACCAATGACAGGCCCTGATGTTGGTCACATGGTCTTTGGCAAACGTTTATTAACAACACACAATGAGGAGGGCTGAGTGTACGTGCGTGCGTGCATGTGTGCGTGCGTCAAATTGTGTGTGTGTGCGTGTGTGTGTGTGTGTGTGTGTGTGTGTGTATGCATGTGCGTGTGTGTGTGTATGTATTCGCGCGCGCGTGTGTCTGCACGCGAATGTGTATGTGTGTGTGTGTGTGTGTGTGTGTGTGTGTGTGTGTGTGTGTGTGTGTGTGTGTGTGTGTGTGTGTGTGTGTGTGTGTGTGTCTGAATGCGTGAGAAAGTGTGTGTGTGTGTCTGCATGCGTGAGAAAGTGTGTGTGTATGTGTGTTTGTGTGTGTGTGTTTGTGTGTGTGTGTATGTGTTTGTATGTGTATGTGTGTGTTGTGTGTGTGTGTGTGTGTGTACGTGCGTGTATGTGTATATAGGTATTCGTGCGCGTGTATGCACGTGAATATGTCTGTGTGCGTGCATGCATGGGTATTTACGTTTCCTATGTAAAAAAAAAAATCAAATGCTCTGATACCTCAATCAGCTTGCTGACAGATTTTTTTTTCTATAAGAAAATTCCTTTCTGGAAAAAAAAAATCCCACATGGTGATGCTATTAGCCTTCCATACTTGTGTGATTTGGACATTGTGGGTAACCGGAGCTAGTGGCCCCAGTGGCTTTATGTTGTTGCACAATGTCTAGAGTGGATGGCAGCTATGGAAGGGTGCTGTCGTCAGTAATTCCTGTTTGGTATTCCCTAGATTTCAACTACATTCCTTTCTTTTCTTTTCTGTCTGTCTGTCTGTCTCTCTGTCTGTCTGCTTGTCTGCCTGTCTGTCTCTCTGCCTGTCTGCCTGCCTGTCTGTGTGTGTGTGTGTGTGTGTGTCTGTCTGTCTGTCTGTCTGTCAGTCTGTCTCTCTTTTTGTCTGTGTGTCTGCCTGCCTGTCTGCCTGCCTGTCTGTGTGTCTGTCTGTCTACCTGCCTGCCTGCATGTCTGTCTGTCTGTCTGTCTCTCTTTTTGTCTGTCTGTCTGCCTGCCTGTCTGTCTGCCTGTCTCTCTTTTTGTCTGTCTGTCTGCCTGCCTGCCTGTCTGTCTGTCTGCCTATCTGTCTGCCTGTCTGTGTGCCTGTCTAACTGTCTGTCTGTCTGTGTGCCTGTTTGTCCGGCTTTTTTTTCTTTTCTTTTTATTCTTTTTTCTTTTTATCAGGTTCTTATTTTCTGTCTTTTCTTTCGTTTTCCTGTTGAAGTAACATGTATGTTTTGAAACGATTAAAACCCTGATACGGCTCTTCACAGTCGGCTGGGCTTTAAACAAAAATAGCAGTAACAATAGTGCGTGAGTGTGTTTGCCAGTGTGTGTGTTTGTGAGTGTGTGTTTGTGGGTGTTTATGTGTGTATATGTGTGTACCTGTGTGTATATGTACATGTGTGTGTTTGTGCGTCCGTGTGTGTTTGTGTGTGTGTGTGTATGTGTGTGTGCGTGTGTGCGTGTGTGCGTGTGTGTGAGTGTGTGTATGTGTGAGTGTGTGTGTGTGCATGTGTCTGTGCATGTGTGTATGTGTGTGTACGAGTGTGTGTGTGTGTGTATGTGTGTATGTGTATGCATGTATGTGTTTGTGTGTGTGTTTGTGTGTGTGTGTTTGTGTGTGTGTGTGTGTGTGTGTGTGTGTGTGTGTGTGTGTGTGTGTGTGTGTGTGTGTGTGTGTGTGTGTGTGGGGTGGGTGTGGGTGTGTGAGTATGTCTGTGTTTATGCGTTGTTATCCGAGAGCTCGTGCTCGTGTGTGTGTGCATGTGTGTGTGTGTGTGTGTGTGTGTGTGTGTGTGTGTGTGTGTGTGTGTGTGTGTGTGTGTGTGTGCGTGTTTGTGCGCGCGCGCGATTGTATGCGGAAGCACGTGTGTGTGTGTGTGTGTGTACTTGTTTATGTGTATTCCAACAATCCTCATTACTCACAGGCAGCCACCTATCCAAATACTTAGAGGGCATGAGGTCGGTTAAACTTGGCAATCTGTAGTGAACTCCACCAGTGATCCTTCAGCAGTGCAGGGTCCCCTCTGACGAGTGGCCTCAGGGTGGCTTGATACCTCTGGATCCAAAGGATTTCCTGGCGCTGCCGACTTCGACTGAATGAACTTGGAGTTGCTGGTGTGGTGTGAATACCCCATTGCGTAGGATGGCATCGACGCAAGTGAGATGTGTCTGACGTTGGGACGACAGGAGACCAATATTTTGTGATCAGATAACCACTGGCTGTTTTCTTTACGTGATATGGCCATCAGCAATGTTGCTGGTTCATGTTTGTCTGTGTTGTTTGTTGATGTTTGTCTGTGTTGTTTGTTGATGTTTGTCTGTGTTGTTTGTTGATGTTTGTCTGTGTTGTTTGTTGATGTTTGTCTATGTTGTTTGTTGATGTTTGTCTGTGTTGTTTGTTGATGTTTGTCTGTGTTGTTTGTTGATGTTTGTCTGTGTTGTTTGTTGATGTTTGTCTGTGTTGTTTGTTGATGTTTGTCTATGTTGTTTGTTGATGTTTGTCTATGTTGTTTGTTGATGTTTGTCTATGTTTGTTTGTTGATGTTTGTCTATGTTGTTTGTTGATGTTTGTCTGTGTTGTTTGTTGATGTTTGTCTGTGTTGTTTGTTGATGTTTGTCTGTGTTGTTTGTTGATGTTTGTCTATGTTGTTTGTTGATGTTTGTCTGTGTTGTTTGTTCATGTTTGTCTATGCTGTTTGTTGATGTTTGTCTTGTTGTTTGTTGATGTTTGTCTGTGTTGTTTGTTGATGTTTGTCTGTGTTGTTTGTTCATGTTTGTCTGTGTTGTTTGTTCATGTTTGTCTGTGTTGTTTGTTGATGTTTGTCTGTGTTGTTTGTTGATGTTTGTCTGTGTTGTTTGTTGATGTTTGTCTGTGTTGTTTGTTGATGTTTGTCTGTGTTGCTTGTTGATGTTTGTCTGTGTTGTTGTTGATGTTTGTCTGTGTTGTTTGTTCCTGTTTGTCTGTGTTGCTTGTTGATGTTTGTCTGTGTTGTTTATTGATGTTTGTCTGTGTTGCTTGTTGATGTTTGTCTGTGTTGTTTGTTGATGTTTGTCTGTGTTGCTTGTTGATGTTTGTCTGTGTTGTTTGTTGATGTTTGTCTGTGTTGTTTGTTGATGTTTGTCTGTGTTGTTGTTGTGTTTGTCTGTGTTGTTGTTGATGTTTGTCTGTGTTGTTTGTTGATGTTTGTCTGTGTTGCTTGTTGATGTTTGTGTGTTGTTGTTGATTGTTTGTCTAGTGTTGCTTGTTGATGTTTGTGTTGTTGCTTGTTGATGTTTGTCTTGTTGTTGTTGCTTGTTGATGTTTGTGTATGTTTGTTTGTTTGCTGTTTGTCTGTGTTGTTTGTTGATGTTTGTCTTGTGTTGCGTTGTTGTGTGTTTGTGTTGTTGTGTTGCTTGTTGATGTTTGTCTGTGTTGTTTGTTGATGTTTGTCTTGTTGCTTGTTGATGTTTGTCTGTGTTGTTTGTTGATGTTTGTCTGTGTTGTTTGTTGATGTTTGTCTTGTTTGCTTGTTGATGTTTGTCTGTGTTTGTTGTTGATGTTTGGTCTGTGTGATGTTTGTTGATGTTTGTTGTGTTGTTGTTTGTTGTTGTGTTGTCTGTGTTGTTTGTTGATGTTTGTCTGTGTTGTTTGTTGATTTGTTTGTGCTGTGTGTTGTTTGTTTGATGTTTGTCTGTGTTGTTTGTTGATGTTTGTCTGTGTTGTTTGTTGATGTTTGTCTTGTTGTTTGTTGATGTTTGTCTATGGTTGTTTGTTGATGTTTGTCTGTGTTGTTTGTTGATGTTTGTTAGTTGTTGTTGTGTTGTTTGTTGTTGTTTGTCTGTTGTGTGTTTGTTGATGTTTGTCTGTGTTGTTTGTTGATGTTTGTCTGTGTTGTGTTGTTGTTTGATGTTTGTTTGTTGTGTGTTGTGTTGTGTTGTGTTTGTGTGTTTTGTTGATGTTTGTCTGTGTTGTTTGTTGATGTTTGTCTGATGTTGTTTGTTCATGTTTGTCTGTTGTTTGTGTTTGTTCTGTGTTGTCTGTTGTTGTTTGTTTGATTGTTTGTCTGTGTTGTTTGTTGATGTTTGTCTGTGTGTTTGTTGATGTTTGTCTGATGTTGTTTGTTGATGTTTGTCTGTGTTGTTTGTTGATGTTTGTCTTGTCTGTGATGTTGTTTGTTGTCGTGATGTTTGTTTGTTGTTGTTTGTTGCTGTGTTGTTTGTTGATGTTGTTGTTTGTTGTTTGTTGTTGATGTTTGTATGTGTTGTGTTGTTGTTGTTTGTCTGTGTTTGTTTGTTGTGTTTGTCTGTTGTTGTTGGTTTTGTTGTTTGTTGTGTTGTTTTGTTGATGTTTGTGTATGTTGTTTGTTGATGTTTGTCTGTGTTGTTGTTATGTTGTTGATGTTTGTTATGTTGCTTGTTGTGTTGTTGTTTGTTGTGTGTTTGTTGATGTTGTCTGTGTTGTTTGTTGATGTTTGTCTGTGTTGTTTGTTGTGTTGTTTTGTGAGTTTGTTTTTTGTTTTTTGTTGTTTTGTTGTTTGTTGTTTTGTTGTGTTTTTGTGTTTGTTTTGTTGTTTTGTTGTGTGTTTTGTTTTTTGTTGTTTTGTGTTGTGTTGTTGTTTTGTTTGTTTTGTGTTGTTTGTTTTTGTTGTTTTGTTTTTGTTGTGTTTGTTTGTTGTTTTTGTTGTTGTTGGTTTGTTTTTTTGTTGTTTGTTTTTGTTTGTTTTTGTTGTGTTTTGTGTGTGTGTGTTGTTTTTGTTTGTTGTGTGTTGTTGTTTTGTTGTTTTTGTTGTTGTGTTTGTTGTTTTGTTTGTTGTGTTTTTGTTTGTTGTGTTGTGTTGTTTTTTGTTGTTTGTTGTTGTTTTGTTTGTGTTTTTTTGTTGTGATTTGTTGTGTTTTTTTTGTTTGTTGTTTTATTTTGTTGTGTTGTTGTTGTTTGTTTGTTGTTGTGTGTTGTCTGTGTTGCTTGTTGTGTTTGTTGTGTTTGCTTGTTGATGTTTGTTGTTGTTTTTGTTGATGTTTGTCTTGTTGCTTGTTGATGTTTGTCTGTGTTGTTGTTGTGTTGTGTGTCTGTGTTGTTTTGTTGATGTTTGTCTGTGTTGTTGTTTGATGTTTGTCTGTGTTGTTTGTTGATGTTTGTCTGTGTTGTTGTTGCATGTTTGTCTGTGTTGTTTGTTGATGTTTGTCTGTGTTGTTTGTTGATGTTTTTGTCTGTGTTGTTTGTTATGTTTGTCTGTGTTGTTTTGTTGATGTTTGTCTGTGTTGTTTGTTGATGGTTTGTCTGTGTTGTTTGTTGATGTTTGTCTGTGTGTTTTGTTGATGTTTGTCTGTGTTGTTTGTTGATGTTTGTCTGTGTTGTTTGTTGATGTTTGTCTGTGTTGTTTGTTGATGTTGTGTCTGTGTTGTTTGTTGATGTTTGTCTGTGTTGTTTGTTGATGTTTGTCTTGTTGTGTGTTGTTGATGTTGTTGTGTTTTGTTGATGTTTGTCTGTGTTGTTTGTTGATGTTTGTCTGTGTTGTTTGTTGATGTTTGTCTGTGTGTTTGTTGATGTTTGTCTGTGTTGTTTGTTGATGTTTGTCTGTGTTGTTTGTTGATGTTTGTTGTGTGTGTTTGTTGATGTTGTGTTTGTTGTGTGTTTGTTGATGTTTGTCTGTGTTGTTTGTTGATGTTTGTCTGTGTTGTTTGTTGATGTTTGTCTGTGTTGTTGTTGATGTTTGTCTGTGTTGTGTTTTGTTGTGTTTGTCTGTGTTGTCTTGTTGTGTTGTGTCTGTGTTGTTTGTTGATGTTTGTCTGTGTTGTTGTTGATGTTTGTCTGTGTTGTTTGTTGATGTTTGTCTGTGTTGCTTGTTGATGTTTGTCTGTGTTGTGTTGATGTTTGTCTGTGTTGTTGTGTTGTGTTATGTTGGTTGTTTGTTTCGTGGTTGTGTTGTGTTGTTTTGTTGATGTTTGTCTGTGTGTTTGTTGATGTTTGTCTGTGTTGTTTGTTGATGTTTGTCTGTGTTGTTTGTTGATGTTTGTCTGTGTTGTTTGTTGATGTTTGTCTGTGTTGTTTGTTGATGTTTGTCTGTGTTGTTGTTTGTTGTGTTCTGTGTTGTTTTTGTTGATGTTTGTCTGTGTTGTTTGTTGATGTTTGTCTGTGTTGTTTGTTGATGTTTGTGTTGTTGTTTGTTGATGTTTGTCTGTGTTGTTTGTTGATGTTTGTCTGTGTTGTTTGTTGATGTTGTTGTGTTGTTTGTTGTTGTATTGTTTTGTGTATGTTTGTTGATGTTTGTCTGTGTTTTTGTTGATGTTTGTCTGTGTTGTTGTTGATGTTTGTCTTGTGTTGTTTGTGTTGTTGTCTGTGTTGTTTGTGATGTTTGTTGTGTTGCTTTGTTGATGTTTGGTCTTGTGTTTTGTTGATGTTTGTCTTGTTGTTTGTTGAGTGTTTTGTTGTGTTGCTTGTGTTGTTTGTTGTGTTGTTTGTTGATGTTTGTCTGTTGTTGTTTGTTGATGTTTGTGTATGTTTTTGTTGATGTTTGTCTATGTTGTTTGTTGATGTTTGTCTATGTTTTTTGTGTTGTCTATGTTTTGTTTGTTGTGTTGTTGTTGATGTTTGTCTGTGTTGTTGTGTTGATGTTTGTCTGTGTTCTTGTTGATGTTTGTCTGTGTTGCTTGTTGATGTTTGTCTTGTTTGCTTGTTGATGTTTGTCTGTGTTCGTGTTCATGTTTGTCTATGTTACTTGTTGATGTTTGTGTATGTTGCTAGTTGATGTTTTGTCAGCCAACATGGAGCCCGTGTCTGTTACCACCCATGCGTTTTCACGAGCTCCTCGGTTAGGGTTAGGGTTGTTGAGTCATGAATAGATGAATAAGTGAATAAATGATATAAATGAATGAACGAACAAATTGAATGAATAATAATGAATGAATGATATATATATATATATATATATATATATATATATGCGTGTGTGTGTGTGTGTGTGTGTGTGTGTGTGTGTGTGTGTGTGTGTGTGTGTGTGTGTGTGTGTGTGTGTGTATGTATGTATGTATGTATGTATATATAAACCAGAAAAACAAAACAACAACCTAGAGTGTTGTGTGTGTATTAATAAACAAACAAGCGAAACAAAGAGAGAAATAAAATAAAGGAGGAAAGAAAATGAAAGGAGGAAAGAGAGAAAGAAAGAAAAAAGCAAGAAAGAAACAAACAAACAAAAAAGAAAAAGGGAAAGAAAGAAAGCAAGAAGGAAAGAAAGAAAAGAAAGAAAGGAACAAAAACAAGAAAGAAAAGAAAGAAAGAAAGCAAGAAAGAAAGAAGAAAGAAAAAGAAAGAAAGCAAGCAAGACAGACAGACAGACAGAAAGAAAGAAAGAAAAGAAAGAATAGAAAAAAAGAAAGAAAAAAGAAAAAGAAATCAAGAAAGCAAGAAAGACAGACAGACAGAAAGAAAGAAAGAAAAAAACAACAACAAAAGCAAGAAAGAAAGAAGAAAGAAAAAGAAAGAAAGCAAGCAAGAAAGACAGACAGACAGAAAGAAAGAAAGAAAAGAAAGAAAAGAAAGAAAGAAAGAAAGAAAAAAGAAAAAGAAAGAAAGCAAGCAAGCAAGAAAGACAGACAGACAGAAAGAAAGAAAGAAAGAAAAGAAAGGAAGAAAGAAAGAAAGACAGACAAAAAGAAAGAAAGAAAGAAAGAAAGACAGACAGACAGAAAGAAAGAAAAGAAAGAAAGAAAAGAAAGAAAGAAAGAAAGAAAGACAGACAAAAAGAAAGAAAGAAAGAAAGAAAAGAAAGAAAGACAGAAAGAAAAAGAAGAAAGAAAGAAAGAAAGAAGAAAGAAAGAAAGAAAGAAAGAATGAATGAATGAATGAATGAAAGCCAAGATACATGTGTCATCAGTTTGTAACATGACTACGTAGAAAAAGTTGCGCGCCACACCAATGTAGGACAGAACTTAACTGTATTGATCACAAGTAATTAATTAAAATCATTTCTTTCTCTTTACTATCCAACGATTTCTAACAACAGTAAAATGGTTAAGGCATTGACGGGGGGTGGGAGGGGAGTAATAGGAAGAGGTCGAGGGGGGGGGGGGATGTGTGCAGCGATACAGCTGAAATGTTGCTGCAAGGAAAGTGTGATAGGAATCATAAGTGCTGTAAGCAATCTGATGTATGGATGTGTTTTGTTGTCGTGTAGCCACGCTTGAAAAACACTCCGGGTTTGTGTTGGGGCGAGGCTATTCGTTTGTTAATGGACGACCCTGTGAGACTAGATATAGGGCGATGTAGGTCTATATCTTTGGGTGATTCATATGTTTGGTGTTAGGTAATTTTGAATCTGGGGGGGGCCTGTAGTCGAGTGGTTAGAGCGCTCGTCTGCGGTGCGGAAGGTCGGTGGTTCGAATCCGCTAAACGCTGGTTCGATTTTTCCGGCCTGAAAACTCCCTCTGTCCACCCAGCAGTGAATGGGTACCTGACTTCGGTCGGGGGAGGTTTAAAAAAGGCGGCGAAA
>JAPXFY010000025.1:61392287-61399787 GCA_030674185.1 Monoplex corrugatus
GTCTGTCTGTCCTCTGTCTGTCTGTCTGTCTGTCTCTCTGTCTTTCCTCTGTCTGTCTGTCTGTCTGTCCTCTGTCTGTCTGTCTGTCCTCTGTCTGTCTGTCTGTCCTCTGTCCTCTGTCTGTCTGTCTGTCCTCTGTCTGTCTGTCTGTCTGTTTGTCCTCTGTCTGTCTGTCTGTCCTCTGTCTGTCCTCTGTCTGTCTGTCTGTCTGTCCTCTGTCTGTCTGTCTGTCCTCTGTCTGTCTGTCTGTCTGGCAGGCTGGCTATCTGTCTGTCTGTCTGTCCTCTGTCTGTCTGTCTGTCTGGCTATCTGTCTGTCTGTCTGTCTGGCTGGCTGGCTGGCTGGCTGGCTGGCTATCTGTCTGTCTGTCTGTCCACTGTCTGTCTGTCTGGCTGGCTGGCTGGCTGACTGTCTGGCTGGCTGGCTGTTTGTTTCTCAGCTGTTTCTGGTGGGCCTTTACCAAAACTAGGTCACAGGTTTGAACCGTTGACCAGCCGCAAATGTAAATGTGGGTGGGGGGGGGGACTAGGCTCAAAGTCAAGGTTACAGGGACCAAGAATTTGCCTAAAATCAGCACTCCCACCTGGTGGATATTTTCCCAATTTCCCAAGTGAACATGATGAATAGACCTGCCAGTTCCTAACCATCTTTGCCCCTATCCACGCAGCACATTAAATGTGCACGTTAAAGATCCTTCAGTCCATCGTATAAGCCTGATCAGGAAGTATCTCTCTGTTGAAACAACTGCAAAACTCGTTCTCTCGCATTGACTATTGCAATTCACTCCTGTCTGGTCTTTCTGCCTCCACCATTCACATCCTACAGCGCATTCAAAACAATGCTGCACGCTTTGTACTCAAAGAGAAAAAAGCTGACCACATTTCTCCTCTTCTGGCACAACTTCACTGGCTCCCTGTATCAAAGCGCATACAGTACAAACTAGACACCATGTGCTACAAAAGCCTCAATAACGCAGCCCCCGATTACCTGTCAAGCCTACTTGAGATCTATGTTCCCTCACGTACCCTCCGCTCTGCCTCGGATCCTCTGACTTTTCGCTTTCCACGCACTAAGCTCAATACCTACGGTCCACGAGCCTTCTCTGTTTCTGGTCCACTCTCCTGGAACAAACTTCCTCTCTCAGTCCGTCAGCAACCTACTTTTGTCTCCTTCAAGTCCGCTCTCAAAACTCACCTTTTCTCCTCTGCATGAAATTCTGACCTCACTCATCCCCCTCTGTAGCCTGCCTCCACTCGGAGTGGAATCACATTGTAATATATATTTGTATATAATATGCTCTCTATAATTTTTCCATTGCTTTTATTCTTTTTCCCCATTTATAGCCATGTGTGAGTGTGTGTGTGTGCGCGTGTGTGCGCGCGTGCATATGTGTATGTTCAGCGCTTAGATTTGATTTCTATCAAGATTTTGCGCTATATAAATATTGTAATTATTATTATTGTAATTGTTATTATTGTAATTATTATTATTATATGTCAGTGGCTGGCTTATGAAAAAAAAAGGCAACATCCAGCATGCAAACAAAAACAAAATGGCTTTCAGCTAATAATTTCTACCACTGGAAACTATAGCGTCATATTCAATTCAAACAAGCCCTTTCTATAGAATATGTGCAAAAGACACTTTCCTAGGAATTTCTTATAATCGTTATCTGTGTGACAGTCTATTATTGTCCTTGATGCACATCAAGTTTTATCTTAACGTAAATCTGGTTGCAATTGTTTTTGTTTTTTTAAAGAGAATGTAGGAATGGCTTAACGTTTTTGTTATCAACCTAAGAGATGATTGGTTCGATCGTCAGAGTTAACTTCAGTGATTTTTTTTAAAAGAGAGAATATAAGAATGGCTTTACGTTTTTGTTATCAACCCAAGAGATGATTGGTTCGATCGTCAGAGTTAACTTCAGTGATTATCTGCTGGACCATAGCCGACAGAACCAGACAACGTTACCGTTCTGTTCTGGCGTCCTCTGAGGATCGATAATGGTCGATTCAATGCAGCCCAAATCAACTGGGATAATCAGCTCTGGCTAAAGTGGATTGGTAACGATTGCTCAAACATCAGCAGCACTGAGCAACACACAACCAGTCTCAACAGACGAAAATATTCACTTTCAGCTCTGTAATGACAGTATTTAGACAACACCAAAGTATTTAGACAACACCAAAGTATTTAGACAACACCAAAGTATTTAGACAACACCAAAGTATTTAGACAACTCCAAACTACCCTGAACAGACAAAACATCACTTTTAGCTCTGTAATGCAGTATTTAGACAACAGCAAGCTACTCTCAACAGACAAAACATCACTTTTAGCTCTATAATGACAGTATTTAGACAACAGCAAGCTACTCTCAACAGTCAAAATCGTCACTTTTAGCTCTGTAATGACAGTATTTAGACAACAGCAAGCTACTCTCAACAATCAAAATCGTCACTTTTAGCTCTGTAATGACAGTATTTAGACAACAGCAAGCTACTCTCAACAGACAAAACATCACTTTTAGCTCTGTAATGACAGTATTTAGACAACACCAAGCTACTCTCAACAGTCAAAATCGTCACTTTTAGCTCTGTAATGACAGTATTTAGACAACACCAAACTACTCTCAACAGACAAAACATAACTTTTAGCTCTGTAATGACAGTATTTAGACAACACAAACTACTCTCAACAGACAGAATCGTCACTTTTAGCTCCAAAATGAATGCCTTCATGATAATGGGATAATCATCATGCTGCATTACTGTTATTGTTGTTTAAAGCCCAGCCGACTGCATAGAGCCATATCAGGGCTATAACCTGTTTCAAAACATACACAAAATTTGAACAGGGAAAAAAGAAAAGAAAATTAAGTATATATATCAACGCATTCGCACACACAACTTAAGGAGATGACCCTGGCACTGACCACTCTGTCAAATCATTACACAGGGGATTCAGAAAAAATACCTGAATACAAATCTAAACATAACTAAGGACACTAAAACATATACAAAAACAGGCCTAAATTATCCACAATTGCTTCCGTATATCTCATTTCCCTAGAGCCAAACATGCACTTAATACATGTACCCAATTATCAGTCCTAAGATAAAGTACGTAAGATTTTATCGAACACATACAGATGAATGGATCAGCCAGGCAGAAAATGATAGGAAGGAATGACAGAAAGCAAAGGAACAAGGCAGAAACAAAATTAGTGACAGAAAAGAGGAAATTTCTAACACAGAATGTCCAGAAGGCGGAGATACTATTTATACTGAAAGAGCCCCCAGTATCCCAACAGGGGGAGGGGGGGGAGATCATGATGCCTTGAAGTTCCCTCTAAGATTGAGACTGCATGGCAGAGGTGTACTCTACACTTGGTTTCATAATATATCCTGGCGAGAATCAGACCTGAGAGATACAGACACTTAATGGCTACCTGGTTGAACCTGGCTCTCAGTTACAAAAAAAGGCTACTTACTGCGTAGCTTTCATCGGCGATCCAGCCGACTTCTTCAGCGCAACTGCTGGGTTGAGAACTGGCTTCAGTGCGCACCGCCGTGAGCGAACTCACGACAGTGCGACTGAATAAGTGAGGAGTACACCGATGGCAGGTTGTGTCGGCCCTGGTCACGGTTGAGGGTGGGGTTCCTTGCAGCGATGTAAACTGCCTCCTTTACTCCCCTCTGGAGCCATGCAGACGCTTTTAATATCGGTCAGGAAGTTTGAGGAACACTTTCAGTGACGGATCTTTAAAGTCAATGAGACTGGACAACGTGGTCCCAGTTCTCACGTCTTACGTAGTTGACTGTACAGTTTGAAGTTTGTTCCAAAACGTTTCATTGCACTCGCGGGCCCCAGTAGCTCAGTTGGTTTGAGCGTCGAGTTCACATTGCTAACGGTTGTGGGTTCGAACCCCCGAGTGCACTACATTGATTAAGACTGGCCTTCTCACTGTCCCATCTTAACGTCATTGTTGTTCTGGTGGTGTCAGTATAGGATTAGATAAGTCCCCTAATTAAGACTGGCCTTCTCACTGTCCCATCTTAACGTCATTGTCGTTCTGGTGGTGTCAGTATAGGATTAGATAAGTCCCCTAATTAAGACTGGCCTTCTCACTATCCAGTCTTAACATCATTGTCGTTCTGGTGGAGTCAGTAGAGGATTAGATAAGTCCCCTAATTAAGACTGGCCTTCTCACTGTCCCATCTTAACATCATTGTCGTTCTGGTGGAGTCAGTATAGGATTAGATAAGTCCCCTAATTAAGACCGGCCTTCTCACTATCCAGTCTTAACATCATTGTCGTTCTGGTGGAGTCAGTATAGGATTAGATAAGTCCCCTAATTAAGACCGGCCTTCTCACTGTCCCATCTTAACATCATTGTCGTTCTGGTGGAGTCAGTAGAGGATTAGATAAGTCCCCTAATTAAGACCAGCCTTCTCACTGTCCCATCTTAACATCATTGTTGTTCTGGTGGAGTCAATATAGGATTAGATAAGTCCCCTAATTAAGACCGGCCTTCTCACTGTCCCATCTTAACATCATTGTCGTTCTGGTGGAGTCAATATAGGATTAGATAAGTCCCCTAATTAAGACTGGCCTTCTCACTGTCCCATCTTAACATCATTGTTGTTCTGGTGGAGTCAGTATAGGATTAGATAAGTTCCCCTTCCCCAAATTCCCTGGGATGGTTATCCCCGTCGGCCATATCACTTCAGGTGGGTGCCGACGTAAAAGCTGAATCAAGTCAATCCAAAAAAACAACAACAAACAACAAACGAACAAAAACAAGAAATTAATTGCGCTCGGGAAATTCCATATGCACCCCATCCTAATCTGCCAGCAATTATCTGTGTGCCTGCACAAAACTCCATGCATTGGCGAAATCTTGAAATGGGGATGGGGTGAGTAGGAGAAGGACTTCTGAAACACTAAGCCAGCACCAGCAGACTGATGGAAACATTCTGCATTGTCAACCATGCTAGCGAAGCAAAAATTTAACCCTTTGATTCCTTCACCCCATCCACCAGCTTCTTGCAGGAAACTGGTCGACAGGGAGAGGGAGTCAAAGGGTCAAGATTTTGCAGTTGGTGGATAGGGTGCGGGGGGTCAAAGAGTTAAGATGGGGCAACAAACAGGCCATTTTTGATGTTGCAGGCTGGGATTGAACTGGCGATATCAGATGTGGAGTCCTTGGCTGTATCAAAAGAACCAGAGCACGGTTGTGGCGGCCTTCAAGATGTGCCTAATGTGTTGTGTTTTATCTTTAAGCTAAATATGTCTAATGTTAAAGATGTCTAATGTGTAGTGTTTTATCTGTAAGCTAAAGACGTCATCACGACATTTGCATTCCTCTAGTTTTTGGCGGACCAGTCCAACACCGAAGGCCGTTTGCTGTGGGCATAGCCATAGTTACACCACTGTCTATCAGCCACTGTTCTGTTTATCTCTTCTTTATGTCCTCACAGCTACTTCCTTGGCTTGAAGTCTAGTTTTCTTCTCTCCCTTCCTTCCCCCTCATCGTCCATGTGGTTGGTGGGGGGGAGGTGAGTGATGGTGGGGAAGGTGGGCGGTTTATGTGGGTGAGTTTAAGACAGAGGGAGAGGGATGGTGTGTGTGTGTGTGTGTGTGTGTGTGTGTGTGTGTGTGTGGTGGTGGTGGTCTTTGATTTAATGTCTATTCACTAAAGTGATTTTAGACAACAACAACAAAAAAAACAAAAAAAACCCACTTGGAAATGGTTAATTTTCAGGAAAAAGAAATGAACAAGAAAAAACAAGACAAGAAAGAAAAATTCACAAATGACGTCATCATAAATAACGATTGAAACAGTAAACTTAGCTAACCATAACACTGAACATGAGAAGTAATGGCGCGTTAAAGATAATTCGCTATAGGACTTTTTGACAGGCTAACAAAAAATTCATATGTTAAGGATGGTGAGGCAAATATGTCAGAAACTGTCTTCGTTGATAACGTAGGTATATGTCGTTTTACTCGAACGCATGAAAGAATATGACTATGTGTAATCTTCTTTCCACACAGGCACACCACATTCCTGGTGTATTTTGTTTTGAAAGCATCAAGTTTCCACCTATACATAAGGGATTGTATACTTCTACTGGCAGGGAACCGCTTAGGTGTTTTGCTAATATCAAAATTCATGTAACACTTTTCATACTTTTTCTGTTTATCTTGAAACTGCTTCCATACGTAGGCGTCCACTAAGGTATAACACTCATGCAATGAGAGGGAAAGTTGTATATGTTTTGAATCTGGTGAGCTTTTTGCCCCCCGTCTGGCAGCCCTATCAACCATATCATTGTAATGAAAAGAACTATGAGATGGTATCCAGCAGAAAGTAATATCAGTGCCTCTTAAGGATAAACTATTAATCAAGTGAGTAATTTCCAATATCATTTCAGATCTTGTTTGTAATTTTGATAATTCAAGAGCTTGAAGTACAGATTTTGAATCAACGCAAAAAAGTATCTGGGGAATTGTCCTAGGAAGATTTATCATATAATTCAAAGCCATTAAGATTGCAAAGAGTTCTGCAGTAAAGACAGATTTATTAAGTCCTATATAGAAAGATTTCTCAATTTTGAGAGCAGGTATTAAAAACGCTGAGCCTGCTTGTCTTTCAATTATTGAACCATCAGTGTAAACTTTCAAGTGATCGGAATAAAAGTCTTCTATATGACATTTAACGTGACTTGCCAGTAAGTTGATATTATCTTCTTTTTTTAAGTCAGTGTGGTGTATGTCAAATCGTGCTCTTTGGAGTTCCCAACTGGGTACTGGTGAAAACGAAGGTCTTAAAGTTACAGGACCTGTGTCTAAATCAATTCCAGAGCCTTTCATAACTTCAGCTGTAAATGTTGCAAGCGTGACCTGTGAGGATATTGATTTAGCTCTTTTTGGAAAGTCGGTATCTGATCTTACTTTTGTCTCTGTTTTGATGCTATTTTCTATGGTAGTGTTTCTTAACAGAAATTTAGTAGAAGCGACTTTCCTTTGTTCATCAAGTGGCAACAATTTGATTGCATTGTATGTGCGATGGCAACAGGCATGCATTGGAAGACCCAGCGCAAGTTTGAAACCTTTACAATCTATGCTCTGCAGTTTTGTGAGTAAGTGTTTTGGTGCACTGAAGAATATTTCTTGGGCATAGGTTAATTTAGATCTAATAAGCGATTTACTGAGATGAACAAGTGTTGATGCATCTTGTCCCCATATCTGTTTGCGAACTATTTTCAAGAAATTTAAACTTTTTTGAGCTTTTGTTAATAAGTATTCAATATGCTGATTCCAAGATAATTTGGCTGTAAGGGAAACCCCTAAGAATTTAATTGACTCATTATACTGAAGAAGAGTATCTCCCAGTTTGAACGTGGGAACATTTGCTGGGTTAGCTCCACTGTTAAACAAAACTATCTTTGTTTTTTCCACGGATAGATGCAGTCCATTTTCTACCATATATCG
>JAPXFY010000025.1:61407287-61412287 GCA_030674185.1 Monoplex corrugatus
GTTGTGTCTGCGTGATACCTGTAAGCGCTTAGGGCTCTTGTTTTCATCAGATTAGGCGCTATATAAATGCTCTTTATTATTATTATTTTTATTAAAACTCGTTCTCTCCTTCATAATGTCTCGCATTGACTATTGCAATTCACTCCTGTCTGGTCTTCCTGCCTCCACCATTCACATCCTACAGCGCATTCAAAACAATGCTGCACGCCTTGTACTCAAAAAGAAAAAAGCTGACCACATATCTCCTCTCCTGGCACAACTTCACTGGCTCCCTGTATCAAAGCGCATACAGTACAAACTAGACACCATGTGCTACAAAAGCCTCAATAACGCAGCCCCCGATTACCTGTCAAGCCTACTTGAGATCTATGTTCCCTCACGTACCCTCCGCTCTGCCTCCGATCCTCTGACTTCGCTTTCCACGCACCAAGCTCAATACCTATGGTCCACGAGCCTTCTCTGTTTCTGGTCCACTTTCCTGGAACAAACTTCCTCTCTCTGTCCGTCAGCAACCTACTTTTGTCTCCTTCAAGTCCGCTCTCAAAACTCACCTTTTCTCCTCTGCATAAAATCCTGACCTCACTCATCCCCCCTCTGTAGCCTGTCTCCACTCGGAGGGGAATCACATTGTAATATATATTTGTATATAATATGCTCTCTATAATTTTCCATTGCTTTTATTCTTTTTCCCCATTTATAGCCATGTGTGCGTATGTGTGTGCGTGTGTGTGCGCGCGTGCGTAAGTGTATGTTCAGCGCTTAGATTTGATTTTTATCGAGATTTTGCGCTATATAAATATTGTAATTATTATTATTATTAAACGGAGAGTTCCTCGGAAAACGTGAAAAATGGTCATATGAAGAAAATAAGTTGGAAGTTGTGAATAATTATTGCTATTTAGGTTTCAATTTCACGACAATGGTAAGTGTCAAAAAAGGTACTGCACATTTAGCAACTAAGGGGAAGAAAGCTGTCATACAGCTAAATAGGGTTCTCCAAAAATTCAAGGAAATGACAATGGATACTTTCTTTAAAATATTTGACGCAAAGGTACAACCCATTCTGTTGTACGCATCAGAAGTATGGGGATTAAAACGAATGGAACACATAGAAAAGGTACATATGATGGCGTGCAAAAGATTTTTAGGCGTGCCTGTTAAGACACCAAACAAGATGGTATACGCTGATCTGGGAA
This sequence comes from Monoplex corrugatus, assembly GCA_030674185.1. Lineage (NCBI taxonomy): Eukaryota > Metazoa > Mollusca > Gastropoda > Littorinimorpha > Ranellidae > Monoplex > Monoplex corrugatus. Next base: position 61,408,484 of record JAPXFY010000025.1, read on the forward strand.
GATATCCATTATTCGCTAACTCTATGGTCGCATGCTTAAGATATTGGTTTAAATTGCTACAAATGAGTGCCGAAAGATTTCCGCATGAAGCTTACCAAATGCTTCTGGAATTAGATAGAAATGGAAAGGATTGTTGGGCATCAGAGGTAAGAAAAATCCTGTGTGATACAGGTTTCAACATTGTATGGCTGCAACAGGGAGTTGGGGATGTAAAACTATTTTGAAACATATTTAGACAAAGACTTGTCGATCTATTTATCCAAGAATACACTAGTATTATTTGAGATGGTGACAGATATGAGTGCTATAGATCATTCAAAACAATTTTTGAAAAAGAAAAATATATTTCTGACATGGATACATACTGTCTCAGAGTGGCAATCACACAACTAAGATTTGATGTACTACCGCTGAATAACAATTCACATCGTTATAGTGAGAGTATTCACAAAAGGGCATGCCCTTTTTGCAAAACTCATATCGAAAATGAATATCACCTTATATATGACTGTCCCACTTATACAGATATTAGAGTAAAATTCCTGAAAGATTCAGCTAGAATGCCACTTTATCTACTGCTCAAAGCAGAAAATTCTCATCATAGATACAATGTGTCCAGATTTGTTTTTCATGCCATCAACAGACGCAAAAAAAATCATGGGTGTATAGGCTGGCGAAAATAAGTCATCACCAGTACTATATTACTGTATTACATTAGTAATTATACAATGCTGTATAGGTATAATAAATGGTAAAACTATTAACGCTTGTTCCATTATATTTTTGTAGTCATTTCGATATAAACTGTGTACAGACTGTAAATTATGCACAAAAACGCGGGGGTAAAGATAATTTTGAAAAATCGAATTGTTTATTGATACTTGTTTTACAAATATTTGGTAAATTGATGATTCATTGATTGACTGCTTAACTGATTGTTTGATTAATTCATTGATTGATTGATGGATGCACTGACTGAATGATTGATCCATTGATTAGCTGCTGACTAAGTACTGATCGGGAAAATGATTTATATGAAACTGATCAAATTGTTCGGTGACTCGCTAACTAGTTTGGTTTATAGATGAGTAATTGTATTAGGCGACAAACTTAACTGGTAGAGAAACGGTTCAGTATTTTAACTGATCGGATTCAGATGGCTAATTAAATGATAGAATGGCAGTTGATTGATTGATTGATTACCGTTGCCACGGTACACTGAATGTACTAAGTATTTGTTTGATTAGATGGATAAAGTGAAGTATGTTTCGCAAGCAAGGTGATTTACCAATTATTTGTTGATTGTGTGATGATTGTATTACTTGACCGGCTGTTGGCTATACAGAGAGACTAATTGCTTGACCAGTAGATGGAGGAATGGAACGATATATGTATATGTATTAAATATCTTTATGACTTGTTTGATGCCTTAATGCACTGATGAAGCTTAATTATAATCAAGTACTATTTAGTGTATTACTTCATTAAATGTTAGATTTAGTCAGCAAAAGAAAGATTTGTTGACTGTTACACCAACGAAGTATTCAACTGAGGAAAGCGCGGAAAGTGTCAATGTTCGACGATGCAATCATACGCATTGCAATATTGGTGTAATCCACAAAAACCCTATCTCCCCCCCCACCCCTCCCACCGACTATTGTATTGTGGCCTAAGGCCGATGTACATTAAAAAATTTGAGTTCTGAGTTCTCTCTCTCTCTCTCTCTCTCTCTCTCTCTCTCTCTCTCTCTCTCTCTCTCTCTCTCTCTCTCTTCTCTCTCTCTCTCTCTCTCTCTCTCTCTCTCCCGGGTGAAACGGTAAAGGTCATCTTCTAACTCTAGAGCCGTAAGTAGCATAGACACCTCAACGTTTCTCAGCACCATGAGCGTAATGACCAACCTCCTCTCCTCCACTTCTGTATTTGCCCAAAGCCTGGACATGGTCAGCTTACCCCATGGCTAGAGGATGGACGGTAGGCCGGCCACATGGACTGTCCACAGGAGCCAGGTTCAATCTCTTGTGGGCTGCTGCTGATGTAGAACTTAAAAAGTCCTCTTCTGTTTTGGTACTACAGGAGTTAGGCCTGTCTGGTTAGTTGTTGGGTGGTTAGGGTTCCTCTTTTGTTTGTTTTGTTTCGTGTGTATGTGTGTGTGTGTGTGTGTGTGTGTGTGGGGTGTGTGTGTGTGTGTGTGTGTGTGTGTGTGTGTGTGTGTGTGTGTGTGTGTGTGTATGTGTGTGTTCGTTCGTTCCTTGATTTAACGTCTTTTCACTATAAGTGATATTAGACGTGTGTGTGTGTGTGTGTGTGTGTGTATGTGTGTGTTTATGTGTGTGTGTGTGTGCGTGTGTGTCTGTGTGTGTGTGTGTGTGTGTGTGTGTCTGTGTGTGTGTATGTGTGTATGTGTTGTGTATGTGTGTGTATGTATGTGTGTGTGTGTGTGTATGTATGTGTGTGTGTGGTGTGTGTTTGTGTGTGTGTGTGTGTGTGTGTGTGTGTGTGTGTGTGTGTGTGTGTGTGTGTGTGTGTGTGTGTGTGGTTAAGGTTTTCTCTTTTAGTTGTTTTTTATTTCAAGTTAGGGTTTTTCTCTTTTTTTTTTGTTTCGTTTTGTTTTGTTTTGGTTTTGGTGGTAAGGAATTTCTCTTTTGGGTTGTTTGTTTTCTTGGGCGTGTTTTGTTTTGCTGTTTGTTTGTTTGTTTTTTGTTTGTTTGCTTGTTTGTTCATTTGTTTATTTGGTTGGTTGGTTGGTTGGTTGGTTGGTTTGGTTGGTGTTGGTTGGTGTTGGTTGGTTGGTTGGTTGGTTGATTTTTGTTTGTTTGTTGTTTTCTTTTTTGTTGTTGTTGTTGTTGTTGTTTGGTTGGTTGTTTTTGTTTTGTTTTGTTTTTTTGGTTGGGGGAGGTGGTTAGGGTTTTCTTTTTGTTTGTTCTTTATTTCGTTTTGTTTTGGGGGATTTTCTTGGATTTTTGTTTTGGTTTAGTTTGTGTTTTTTGTTTGTTTGTTTGTTTGTTTGTTTTGTTTGTTTTTTTTTGCTTTGTTTCGTTTTGTTTTGGTAGTGGTTAGGGGTTTCTCTTTCGTGTCACTCTCACTGTTCCTGACAGGACCCTATCTTATTTCTGTTCCAGATCATCAGTCACCTGTATCTCTTCCAGACTCTCTCCTAAGCTCCACCAAGGACTGTACGAACTGCCTTAGGAGGCCGTACACAACGGTCGTACAGGTAAAACACCGCTCCCTCAGCTAGGTGGGTAGGTAGGTAGGTAGGTAGCTAGATAGGTAGGTAGGTAGGTAGGTAGGTAGGTAGTAGGTAGGTAGCTAGGTAGGTAGGTAGCTAGGTAGGTAGGTAGTAGGTAGGTAGCTAGGTAGCTAGGTAGGTAGGTTAGCTAGGTAACTATGTAGGTAGCTAGGTAGCCAGGTAAGTAGCTAGGTAGGTCTGCATGGATGTGTATGCTTAGATAGGTAGTGCTGGTAGGACCTCTCGCCTGCATAACGAAGAAGAAGAACAAGAGTGGACCAGGTCTGGCCCCTGTACCTGTCTCATTGACAAGTGGAAGCTGTATGGCTCTTCACCAAACACACCTGTGCAAGATGGGTAAATAGCACGAGGGGGAGGGAGGGTCCTATTGCGCCTCAGACACCTTTGGAGGACGCGGGTGTGGGGTATGGGTGGTACGAAAACAACATGTTTACTATGTGAACTCGTCGTCATTTGTCGCCTCACAACTTGAGCGCTCGAAAGGTATAACGCATTCACATACTCGCACGTGCGCCGTAGACATGCGCACACGCACTCACGCACATCCATACATA
>JAPXFY010000025.1:61432287-61442287 GCA_030674185.1 Monoplex corrugatus
AATTCATACAGTTGTACTTTTTTTAAAATTCATACAAGTTGTACTTTTTGTTAAGAATTCATACAGTTGTACTTTTTGTTACAATTCATAACAAGGTGTACTTTTGTTAAAATTCATACAAGTTGTACTTTTTGTTAGAAATTCATACAAGTTGTACTTTTTGTTAAGAATTCATACAGTTGTACTTTTGTTAAGAATTCATACTAGTTGTACTTTTTGTTAAGAATTCATACAGTTGTACTTTTGTTAAGAATTCATACAAGTTGTACTTTGTGTTAAGAATTCATACAAGTTGTACTTTTGTTAAGAATTCATACAGTTGTACTTTTGTTAAGAATTCATACTAGTTGTACTTTGTGTTAAGAATTCATACAAGTTGTACTTTTGTTAAGAATTCATACAAGTTGTACTTTGTGTTAAGAATTCATACAAGTTGTACTTTGTGTTAAGAATTCATACAAGTTGTACTTTGTGTTAAGAATTCATACAAGTTGTACTTTGTGTTAAGAATTCATACAAGTTGTACTTTGTGTTAAGAATTCATACAAGTTGTACTTTTTGTTAAGAATTCATACAAGTTGTACTTTTGTGTTAACAATTCATACAAGTTGTACTTTTGTTAACAATTCATACAAGTTGTACTTTTTGTTAAATTCATACAAGTTGTACTTTTTGTTAAGAATTTATACAAGTTGTACTTTTTGTTAACAATTCATACAAGTTGTACTTTGTGTTAACAATTCATACAAGTTGTACTTTTGTTAAGAATTCATACAAGTTGTACTTTTTGTATACAATTCATACAAGTTGTACTTTTGTTAAGAATTCATACAAGTTGTACTTTTTGTTAAGAATTCATACAAGTTGTACTTTTGTTAAGAATTCATACAAGTTGTACTTTTGTGTTAAGAATTTATACAAGTTGTACTTTTTGTTAAGAATTCATACAAGTTGTACTTTGTGTTAAGAATTCATACAAGTTGTACTTTTGTTAAGAATTCATACAAGTTGTACTTTTGTTAAGAATTCATACAAGTTGTACTTTGTGTTAAGAATTCATACAAGTTGTACTTTTGTTAAGAATCATAAAGTTGTACTTTGTTAAGAATTCATACAAGTTGTACTTTTTGTTAAGAATTCATACAGTTGTACTTTTTGTTAAGAATTCATACAAGTTGTACTTTTTGTTAAGAATTCATACAAGTTGTACTTTGTTAAGAATTCATACTAGTTGTACTTTTTGTTAAGAATTCATACAAGTTGTACTGTTTGTTAAGAATTCATACTAGTTGTTTTGTGTAGAATTCTACAGTTATTGTTAAGATTCGTTTACTTTGTGTTAAGAATTCATACAAGTTGTACTTTGTGTTAAGAATTTATACAAGTTGTACTTTGTGTTAAGAATTTATACAAGTTGTACTTTGTGTTAAGAATTCATACAAGTTGCACTTTGTGTTAAGAATTTATACAAGTTGTACTTTTTGTTAAGAATTCATACAAGTTGTATTTTGTGTTAACAATTCATACAAGTTGTACTTTTTGTTAACAATTCATACAAGTTGTACTTTTTGTTGACAATTCATACAAGTTGTACATTTTGTTAAGAATTTATACAAGTTGTACTTTTTGTTAAGAATTCATACAAGTTGTACTTTGTGTTAAGAATTTATACAAGTTGTTCCTTTTTGTTAACAATTCATACAAGTTGTACTTTTTGTTAACAATTCATACAAGTTGTACTTTTTGTTAAGAATACATACAAGTTGTACTTTTTGTTGACAATTCATACAAGTTGTACTTTGTGTTAAGAATTCATACAAGTTGTACTTTGTGTTAAGAATTTATACAAGTTGTACTTTTTGTTTAGAATTCATGCAAGTTGTACTTTGTGTTAAGAATTCATACAAGTTGTACTTTTTGTTGACAATTCATACAAGTTGTACTTTATGTTAAGAATTCATACAAGTTGTACTTTGTGTTAAGAATTTATACAAGTTGTACTTTTTGTTAAGAATTCATACAAGTTGTACTTTGTGTTAAGAATTCATACTAGTTGTACTTTATGTTAAGAATTCATACAAGTTGAACTTTTTGTTGACAATTTATACAAGTTTTACTTTGTGTTAAGAATTCATACAAGTTGTACTTTTTGTTAACAATTTATACAAGTTGTACTTTATGTTAAGAATTTATGCAAGTTGTACTTTTTGTTAAGAATTCATACAAGTTGTACTTTGTGTTAAGAATTCATACAAGTTGTACTTTGTGTTAACAATTCATGCAAGTTGTACTTTGTGTTAAGAATTCATAGAAGTTGTTCTTTTTGTTAAGAATTTATACAAGTTGTACTTTGTGTTAAGAATTTATACAAGTTGTACTTTGTGTTAAGAATTCATACAAGTTGTACTTTGTGTTAAGAATTCATACAAGTTGTAGTTTGTGTTAACAATTCATACAAGTTGTACTTTTGTTAACAATTCATACAAGTTGTACTTTTTGTTGACAATTCATACAAGTTGTACTTTTTGTTAAGAATTTATACAAGTTGTACTTTTTGTTAAGAATTCATACAAGTTGTACTTTGTGTTAAGAATTTATACAAGTTGTACTTTTTGTTAAGAATTCATACAAGTTGTACTTTTTGTTGACAATTCATACAAGTTGTACTTTTTGTTAAGAATTTATACAAGTTGTACTTTTTGTTAAGAATTCGTACAAGTTGTACTTTGTGTTAAGAATTCATACAAGTTGTACTTTTGGTTAAGAATTCATACAAGTTGTACTTTGTGTTAAGAATTCATACAAGTTGTACTTTTTGTTAACAATTCATACAAGTTGTACTTTGTGTTAACAATTCATACAAGTTGTACTTTTTGTTAAGAATTTATACAAGTTGTACTTTTTGTTAAGAATTTATACAAGTTGTACTTTTTGTTAAGAATTTATACAAGTTGTACTTTTTGTTAAGAATTTATACAAGTTGTACTCGTGGTAGGCCCATTTTCATCCCATGGCTGATATGTAAAACCTAAAAACTGATTAATATAAATTTATCACACTCAAAGCAGGAAAAAGGTACACACACAGATACAACGATATTAGAAAGATGGACAAAGGGTCAACATGTCCTGGGTGTACTTCACACTGACAGCCCCCTCCCCCCACCCCCTGATGGACAAAGGGTCAACATGTCCTGGGTGTACTTCACACTGACAGCCCCCTCCCCCCACCCCTGATGGACAAAGGGTCAACATGTCCTGGGTGTACTTCACACTGACAGCCCCCTGATTGACAAAGGGTCAACATGTCCTGGGTGTACTTCACACTGACAGCCCCCTGATGGACAAAGGGTCAACATGTCCTGGGTGTTCTTCACACTGACAGCCCCCTGATGGACAAAGGGTCAACATGTCCTGGGTGTTCTTCACACTGACAGCCCCCTGATGGACAAAGGGTGGAGTGTTTCCCTGTCACCCAGGTCAATATGTCCAAACACCTACCAACACCTACATCCCCTACTAGTTATACATACGCATAACATTACATACACACGTTAAAGATCTTGCAAGTCGTTTCACTTGTTGGATTATCAAAACAAGAAAACACCCAAGACGTACGCTCCACTGAACGCAGAGTATGCATCAATGTACCAACTACACAGTGTGGGTAAACAATACAAATCGATGCAAACTATACAAACAAAATACAAATCATTCCTAGCAACAAACCACACAAAATACAAATCATTCTTAACAATAAACCACACAAAATACAAATCATTCCTAACAACAAACCACACAAAATACAAATCATTCTTAACAATAAACCACACAAAATACAAATCATACCTAGCAACAAACCACACAACATACAAATCATTCCTAACAACAAACCACACAACATACAAATCATTCCTAGCAACAAACCACACAACATACAAATCATTCCTAACAACAAACCACACAAAATACAAATCATTCCTAACAACAAACCAAACAAAATACAAATCATTCCTAGCAACAAACCACACAATATACAAATCATTCCTAGCAACAAACCACACAACATACAAATCATTCCTAACAACAAACCACACAACATACAAATCATTCCTAACAACAAACCACACAAAATACAAATCATTCCTAGCAACAAACCACACAACATACAAATCATTCCTAGCAACAAATCGCACAAAATACAAGTGCTGAAAGATTAGGAACACGAGCATTCTCTCTCTCTGTGTCTCTGTCTGTCTGTTTGTCTGTCTGTCTTTCTCTGTCTGTCTGTCTGTCTGTCTGTCTGTCTCTGTCTGTCTGTCTGTCTCTGTCTGTCTGTCTGTCTGTCTCTGTTTGTCTGTCTGTCTCTGTCTGTCTGTCTCTGTCTGTCTGTCTGTCTCTGTTTGTCTGTCTGTCTCTCTGTCTCTCTGTCTCTCTCTGTCTCTGTCTCTCTCTCCCCTTTCCAGGGGTATCTCTGTATACAAACGAAAAACGAAGCCACCCCCCCACACACACACACACTCACACCACACACACACATACACACACACACACACACACACACACACACTCACACAGACACACACATACACACACACACTCACACACTCACGCACGCACACACACACACACACACACACACACATACACACACACACACACACACACACACACACACACACACACACACACACCACACACAAACACCTTCTCAATTATTTCTCTCTTTATCACTAGAAGAGTTTTTACAATAGTAATTCTCAATTCAAAAAGGAAAAATTGTTAGAATGGCTTGGTTATTTTGGCATGTTCCCATTTTGTTTACAGTAGTGGCTAAGCTGTATGGTGGTGTTGATGTCAACAGTTTTTCACTGGAGGACACTTACAACAATGTCATAGTTCACAGTTTTGGTGGATGACATTCACTACACATTATTTACTTTTTCTAATCCAGTGATCAGTGTGGGTGGTGGAGGTGGGGACGTGGAGGGGATCTATGGAACACAGCAACAGACATCCTGCGATATCCCAAGATCTTTGTGGCAATGAATTGGCCCTGAACTAAGACAATTATATCCTATGATGTACGTGGCAAGAAATTTACCCTGAACTAAGACAGCCATACCGTAAGATGTGTGTGGCAATAAATTAGCCTTGAACTAAAACAGTCATATCCTAAGATATGTGTGGCGATAAATATCTCTGAAATAAGACAGTCACTGATGTTCACACACCTGAGCTTTTTGAGATTCAGAAAAAGTCACTGGAGTATTTCCAAAGGTTTCCCTCATTGCTGATTTCAGACAGACCAGGTAACTGGTTTATGTGTCCAGGACCATGGATCAGAGAAATGTAACACACCTGATGATGATTGTGTCTGATATCATGACAGGGGATTCTACATCCTCAGTAAGAAATGTGACATACATGATGATGACTGTGACCACTATCATGATAGGCAGCATAGCTTTATTAGCAGACATCACTGATGTTAATGATATATTGCCATTATTTCAGATAGTAGATTGGATCAGTGTTATCTGTCCACCCATCGTTGTTATCCTGGGCGTGTTCGGCAATGTGATGACTGTCATCATTGTTCGTAGATTTAAAGCCAACCGTTCTGCCTTGGACCGTTATTTTCTGTGTCTGGCAGTGTCTGATCTTTGTGCAAACCTCACATGACTCTACAAGTGTGGATCTCACTCTATACGGGATATGATCTGCCTGGTGCTCATGACGCTTTATGTAAGTTAATTAGTTTCATAAATGTTTTAGCCTTTGCCTGTTCTGCCTGGCTTGTGGTGGTGATGGTGACACACAGGGCCATGTCTGTGGTGTGGCCACATCGTGTGAATGTACTGTGTACAGCAAGGACATCCTGGGCCGTCATTGTGGGCGTCATCGTCTTTTTCAGCTTGACGAATTCTCATGTCCTGTATGGGATGGAAGTTGTAGATGGGGATTGTGATGCCAAAGAAGACTACATGACGATTTTGGTCAACGTGATTGGCAAAACCAACCTGTTTCTGTATTCTGTGATGCCTTTCATCTGTCTAATAATTGGTAACATGGTGCTGGTGGTGAAGTTAAGAACGTCAGTGAAGGAAGCTGGTGACCAGTTGACTGCCACAGACACACAGCAGAGACACAGAGAGAGAAAAGTGAACTCCATCACTCTGACAGCTGTCGTTGTGTCTGTGTTATTCATTGTCTCCACATTACCTAACATCATTGCTGTTTTGATAATAGCGACAGCTGCGCGCGCTATTGCATCAACTGATCCTCATAAAATCGCTTTTCTTTCCTTTGTAATAAGTATTACGTCGATTTTCAGTTATCTACATTTTTCGATGAACTTCTATATGTACTGTCTGACAGGCCAGAGGTTCAGAAAGGAATTCCTAAAAATCATGAGTGGAGAAGTTTTCTGCATCAGGTCCTCCAAAACACAAATCAGTGACAAGTTTTGATGATGGAAACATTAAGATGGACAGCCAACAGGTCAGTGTTTATTTATTGTGGGGCTCGGACTGAGATAGAATCAACCAGCCCTCGTTAACCCATGATCCCTCAGAGGTTTGAACACACAACGCCTGTGTTATGACCATGACACTCTAACACCTTGCTGATGTTCATACTGCGTCATGACAATGACACTAACACCTTGCTGATGTTCATATTGCGTCATGACAATGACACTAACACCTTGCTGGTGTTCACATTGCGTCATGACAAGAACTCTGTAACAACTTGTTGATGTTCATATTGCGTCATGACAATGACACTCTAACACCTTGTTAATGTTTATATTGCGTCATGACAATGACACTCCAACAACTTGTTGATGTTCATGTTGCGTCATGACAATGACACTGTAACAACTTGTTCATGTTCATATTGCATCATGACAATGACACTGTAACACCTTGTTGATGTTCATATTGCGTCATGACAATGACACTCTAACAACTTGTTGATGTTCATATTGCGTCATGACAATGACACTCTAACAACTTGTTGATGTTCATATTGCATCATGACAATGACACTGTAACACCTTGTTGATGTTCATATTGCGTCATGAAAATGACACTCTAACACCTTGTTAATGTTTATATTACGTCATGACAAGAACACTGTAACAACTTGTTGATGTTCATATTGCGTCATGACAATGACACTGCAACAACTTGTTGATGTTCATATTGCGTCATGACAATGACACTGTAACAACTTGTTCATGTTCATATTGCGTCATGACAATGACACTGTAACAACTTGTTGATGTTCATATTGCGTCATGACAATGACACTGTAACAACTTGTTGATGTTCATATTGCGTCATGACAATGACACTCTAACAACTTGATGAAGTTCATATTGCGTCATGACAAGAACTCTGTAACAACTTGATGAAGTTCATATTGCGTCATGACAAGAACTCTGTAACAACTTGATGAAGTTCATATTGCGTCATGACAATGACACTGTAACAACTTGTTCATGTTCATATTGCGTCATGACAATGGCACTGTAACACCTTGCTCATGCTCATATTGCGTCATGACAATGACACTAAGAACTTGTTGATGTTCAATTGCATCATGACAATGACACTAACACCTTGTTCATGTTCATATTGCGTCATGACAATGACACTCTAACAACTTGTTGATGTTCATATTGCGTCATGACAATGACACTGTAGCAACTTGTTCATGTTCATATTGCATCATGACAATGACACTCTAACACCTTGTTGATGTTCATATTGCGTCATGACAATGACACTCTAACACCTTGTTCATGTTCATATTGCGTCATGACAATGACACTCTAACAACTTGTTCATGTTCACATTGCATCATGACAATGACACTCTAACACCTTGTTAATGTTCATATTGCGTCATGACAATGACACTCTAACACCTTGTTGGTGTTCATATTGCGTCATGACAATGACACTGTAACACCTTGCTCATGTTCATATTGCGTCATGACAATGACACTCTAACACCTTGTTGATGTTCATATTGCGTCATGACAATGACACTGTAACACCTTGCTCATGTTCATATTGCGTCATGACAATGACACTCTAACACCTTGTTGATGTTCATATTGCGTCATGACAATGACACTGTAACAACTTGTTCATGTTCATATTGCGTCATGACAGTTTCAGTTTCAGTTTATCAAGATGATGTACGTCTCCATGCTCGGAACGAATTCCATATGCACTAACGTTACAGGTTCCATGTGATGGTGATCATTGCACAAGCCTTAGGCTTGCATATAAACCCACTGGCCAGGTCCTGAGGCTCTACCTAGCCTATGCTTTGCCTAGTCTATATTTCTATACTAGTATTGTCTCAGCCTATCGTAAGAACAATCTTGGTTACAAACATGTACAGTGGATCTGTGTATCTTATCATCAAAAAAGGGAACATGTATATATACATATATATATCGTCGGCCTCTTTACATCTCAGGAGATGATAGTCTGCACCAGGAGGCGTTGTGGTCATGACGTGCACTTACGCCAAAAAAGCCTAGGCTTAAAACCGGTATCTGCTACTCTCCGTGTTGTGTCGATGCTGTGTTACCAGCAAAGCTGGAGTGACCTCTCCAGGTGCAGGCCTGGGCAAGTGAATATGGAGGACGAGCTGTTGCCCATGCAGCAGATCTCCCCTCTCCTCGCCACTAGTAGAATCCAGGGGAAAGACGGAGGCCTGTACGCCTGGTACCAGGGGCGACGTAGGAGTTGCCAGAACGAGGTTGTAGACAACGGCGAACTGCCTTAGGGACTCCGACTCCGGATTTTTCCTCAGGGTTGACTCCCGAAGCCTTTCCTATGAGTGGGTATGGCCGCAAGGCAGCGGAGGTTTGAAATCAGAGTTTTCCTTCTCTTAGATGAGCTGTCTTCCCAGACTGATGAGCCCCATCTACCCAAAGCACTGGTTTTCAGGCGCCAGTAACCCGCCTTCACCCCTTCTCCTATCAGTAGTAGCAGTTCCGCCGGGCTTATATCTAAGCCACGCAAGCATTTAGGAGCTGGACTTAGTTGTCAGAGGCTATTGGAGACGCGCGCCGTGAGGGGCATTTTATAGACAATGGGAGCGTGTCCCCATTGATACATACATAATATATATATACATATACATGTATATATATATACATACATACATATATGTATATATATATATGCATATAAATATATGTATATATACATACACACATATATAAAGTAAATACATTAAAAAATTAAAGGTCTGAATCCCAACACAATTAGCTACTCGGTATAAGCTCGTCTGACATGATAGAAAGCCCCACCCAGCCACCCCCTCCCCAGTCAATACACACACAAAGACTCAGCTGTCTCCCGCACAGCCCCGCCGGTCTGTTGTTCACTTCCGAGGATAGACAAGAGGAAATAGATAGGTAAGTAAGTAAGTAAGTAAGCAAGTAAGCAAGCAAGTAAGTAAGCAAGTAAGTAAGTAAGTAAGAAGTAAGTAAGTAAGTAAGTAAGTAAGTAAGTAAGTAAGTAAGTAAGTAAGTAAGCAAGTAAGTAAGTAAGTAAGTAAGTTAAGTAAGTAAGCAAGTAAGTAAGTAAGTAAGTAAGTAAGTAAGTAAGTAAGTAAGTAAGTAAGTAAGGTAAGTAAGTAAGTAAGTAAGTCAAGTAAGCAAGTAAGTAAGTAAGTAAGTAAGTAAGCAAGTAAGCAAGCAAGTAAGTAAGTAAGTGAGTGAGTAAGTAATGACAATGGCACTCTAACACTTTGCTGATGTTCATATTGCGTCATGCCATGACGTTGTAACCACTTGCTGACGTTCATATTCCGTCATGACAATAACACTGTAACCACTTGCTGATGTTCATATTGCTTTATGGCACAGCCGATCACTAGAGCCATATCAGGGATAATACCACGTTAAAAAGATTTTCAAGTTGAATTAAAAAGACATCTGTTAAAAAAACAAGCTCACAATCGAATTTT
>JAPXFY010000025.1:61447287-61482287 GCA_030674185.1 Monoplex corrugatus
GGCGCATACTTGGCATTTCCTGGCAAGACAAGGTGACCAACACCGAAGTCCTAACCTGCGCTGGCCTCCCAACCATGCATACCATGCTGAGACAGCGTCGGCTGCGCTGGTTGGGCCACGTTCGCCGCATGGAAGATGAAGCTTGCCACAGGGCAGAGAAACATTGGCCGCCCACAGCTGAGATACAAAGACGTTTGCAAGCGTGACATGAAGGCGCTTGAGATCAACACTGAGTCCTGGGAGGACCTCGCAGACGACCACAACAGCTGGAGAACTACTCTCAAGAAACAGCTGCGGATTGATGAGGACAAACTGTCAGCTGCTGCAGCAGAAAAGCGAGTTCGCAGAAAAGGGATGACAGCCAACAGACCAGCATCAGCATACACATGCGACCACTGCAACAGAGACTGCCTCTCTCGCATTGGTCTGTACAGTCACAGGCGACGCTGCTTGGATCAAGCAGACAGCCTATTTTGGCAATAGAACGGATGTACTTTGTCCATGGTCAGTCATGACCGAAGGAGGCCTACTATATATATATATATATATATATATATATATATATATATATATATATATATATATATATATACCATTTTGACAAATTATAGCAGTCCGCCACGTAGGTTTTACTAAATCCATTAGTCATTATTACCTATATCACCATTGTTTTTGTTGTTCACACTTACTTTGTTGTAGCGCTGTCGCCGTAACCCGGCCTCATCAGCGACTGACTGTGTTACTGCTGAGAGGGAAGCGAGATAGCCAACAGACCAGCATCAGCATACACATGCGACCGCTGCAACAGAGACTGCCTCTCTCGCATTGGTCTGTATCTCGGTGTTGGTCACCTTGTCTTGCCATCAGAATTAAAGAAGAGGTATGAGAGTGTGATAGGTATATCAGGGTTTAAGTTTAAAGTGGTGGAACGGTCTGGTAGGAGTGTGAAGAGCTTAGTGCAAAAGTCAAACCCCTTCAAGAAGAGTGAGTGCGATGACAAAAAGAGGTGTATGGTATGTAGTGGTGGAAATTCGAAAGGACAGTGTCGTAGAGAGAATGTAGAATATAAGATTAGTTGTAGTGCGTGTGAGTGTGTATATCTAGGAGAGACTGGGAGAAGGGCGTACAGCCGGGGGCGTGGCCACATGAAAGATCACAATAACAGACACAAAGATTCTGTGTTATGGAGACACACATCCAGACACCACAGAAATGACGTCACTCCACCACAGTACACCATGGCTGTGACGTCGACACACAACACGGCCCTTTCAAGACAGGTGAGCGAGGCTGTTAACATCGACAACTGTGAACCAAGAGCGAAACTCATGAATTCCAAACTCGAGTTTGGACACAACAAACGGATACGAGTTTCGCTCACGGCTGCCTCGCTTCCCTCTCAGTAGTAACACAGTCAGTCACTGATGAGGCCGGGTTACGGCGACAGCGCTACAACAAAGTAAGTGTGAACAACAAAAACAATGGTGCATACATACGTGTAGGTGATATAGGTAATAATGACTAATGGATATATATATATATATATATAGAGAGAGAGAGAGAGAGAGAGAGAGAGAGAGGTACACAAAACGATGAGTAAACTGATTCTTGTTATGCATCAGTAAGCCCTGCGTTCAGAGCATTAGTTAGTTCTGTTTTCAACATGTGTAACAGTCAAACACAATTTGTATTCATGTTAGATTTTTTACAGGGCCCCTATTGCACACACATTGAAACATTCTTCAGCTTGTTTGGTAGTAGGGTGGAGGTCTCCTGTTATAAGCAATGGTTTAGTGTGATCTTTTCTGTATGTATTTCACATCATGAGCAAGATGGTGAGTGAGAGAGAGAGAGTGAGAGAGAGAGAGAGTGAGAGAGAGAGAGAGAGACAGAGAGAGAGAGAGAGAGAGAGAGACAGAGAATGACAACGACAATGATAATAATGCTTAATTTTCCAACGGTGAAAGCTATTAGCTAGAAGCCATTTTTCAAACTTGCCGTTGCTGTTCTATATACATGACATTTGTTTACATCAACAAGTACAGCTCAAGGAAAGATACATGTTGAATACTAAAATTAAGATAACATTACAATGACATCAAGAAACGTACACAGTCAGCACTTAAAAATAGATAGATAGACAGATAGATATATAGATAGACAGACAGACAGATAGATAGATAGATAGATAGATAGATAGATTGATTGACTGATTGATAGATAGTGTAGATAGATAGATAGACAGATGAGCAAGTAGATAATTTAATGAATAAGTAAATAAATAAATAAAGATAATGTCAACAACATCAATGATGATGCTGATGCTGTTGATGATTATGATGATGATGATGTCAATGATGATAATAATAATAATAGTAATAATAAGAAGAATAATGATGATGATTTGCAGTAGCATTATGACCTTATGATGACAGTGAATATGAGTTTGATGATAGACTAAAAAAAAAGCTCTCTGTGTTGTTTCACCACATAAAATGATGACAAACCAGTAAACTAAATAGTAAAGTAACTACGCCCATGTGCATATCAGTCTCTCTCTCTCTCTCTCTCTCTCTCTCTCTCTCTCTCTCTCTCTCTCTCTCTCTCTCTCTCATGTGAATATTTAAGTCGTTTATGGAAAACATCACAGAAAGACAAAGTGCAATTCTTGTTGTGTTGTCCAGCTTTAAGAAATTTCAGAGTAAACTGCTGCAGAGGAAAATATCATCAGCCAAAATATTACATTAATCTATATGGTTTTTACAGTGTCAGATTGAATTTACTCATGTCGTAGAATACAGCATCTACTGTTTGTAATCTGGCCACATACACTTAAATAGGACTGATCAGAATACATATCATAAATGTGTTACATGTTTAATGTTGATGCTTGCTGCGGTCAATTTCTTTGATCTGATTTGTTATAATTGTCAGAGTATTTCGTATATGGGTCAGGACGCTTACCCCGCTTTTCTTTGTTCATTTACATTTGTGTTAAGCCCATGTCCCTTCCCCCCCCCCCCCTTAAGTAAGAGACTTTGATCTTTTTCAGAATAAATATTATGATATGTGAATCATGAATCTCTGTGTTTGTCCATGTGTGTGTGTGTGTGTGTGTGTGTGTGTGTGTGTGTGTGTGTGTGCGCGAGCACGTGTGCGTGCGTGTGTGTGTGCGTGCGTGCCCATGCGTGTGGTGTGTGTGTGTATGAGGAAGAGAGAGCCAAACTTTACACACGCGCGCGCGCGCATGCACAAACACACACACACACACACACTCACCATACGCACGCTAGTAAATGGGTCAACGGAAATTTCTTTTAAAAAAAAATATTTGTACGGGTTTTCCCCTCTGCCCGTCACTCATTTACACAGAGTAAACAACAGACAGCTGAGCGCTGTTGGGTACCCAAAATAGCAGCCACTTGCAGCTCGCGGTGGGGCCGTTTCGTCTCAACACCTCGCAGGCAGGCGCGCGCAGTCTATCTACACCTTCGTGGGCCGAAGAGAGAGATGACCTATCTACGAAACAAATCCTTGACAGTGGCTTCATTGATATTACACGTATTGCTGTTTAAACATCCCAAGGTAAGTGACCACTATGCTTTTATTCATTAATCGGTAATGGCGTCTATTTACCAAAATGGTTTACTAACTGAGCGATTCTGACCAAAGTGCAAAGGGAAAGGTTGATGCACTGTTTTGTGCACTAAAGTTTCGCTTTTGGGAATGTCTTCCTGGAACTTGGTATGTTCGTCGTTGAAATCACGCGAAACGACGGAAGTTTTACTTGTGATCTTGGACACCAGACCGAGTCAGTACTAAATCCATGCTTAGGAATGTAAACCACTAGAGGAGAACTTACACGTAACTCTGTGTTTGAAACCTCAAAAGAATATTGCTCAGTTACTGATTCAATATTGCCATGTAGTGGGTGTTTTAGATCACGATTATCGGTGCAAGGCAGAGAACTCTCGAACCTGTAGCGATGCCATGTTTTATACACTGAGCGATCTCCTTTGTTTAGCAAGCTGTCAGTGTAGTTTCGGTTTCGAGTTTTGTAGAATGTGTATAGTCCTATGCACAATGCTTTGTCCATACTGTGTAGTGGTGTGCTGCTGTACAATGTTTTGTCCATACTGTGTAGTGGTGTACTGCTGTACAATGCTTTGTCCATACTGTGTAGTGGTGTGCTGTACAATGTTTTGTCCATACTGTGTAGTGGTGTACTGCTGTACAATGCTTTGTCCATACTGTGTAGTGGTGTGCTGTACAATGCTTTGTCCATACTGTGTAGTGGTGTACTGCTGTACAATGTTTTGTCCATACTGTGTAGTGGTGTACTGCTGTACAATGTTTTGTCCACACTGTGTAGTGGTGTGCTGTACAATGTTTTGTCCATACTGTGTAGTGGTGTACTGCTGTACAATGTTTTGTCCATACTGTGTAGTGGTGTACTGCTGTACAATGTTTTGTCCATACTGTGTAGTGGTGTGCTGCTGTACAATGTTTTGTCCATACTGTGTAGTGGTGTACTGCTGTACAATGTTTTGTCCACACTGTGTAGTGGTGTACTGCTGTACAATGTTTTGTCCATACTGAGTAGTGGTGTACTGCTGTACAATGTTTTGTCCATACTGAGTAGTGGTGTACGCTGTACAATGTTTTGTCCATACTGTGTAGTGGTGTACTGCTGTACAATGTATTGTCCATACTGTGTAGTGGTGTGCTGCTGCACAATGTATTTGTCCATACTGTGTAGTGGTGTACTGCTGTACAATGTATTGTCCATACTGTGTAGTGGTGTGCTGCTGTACATGTTTTGTCCACACTGATAGTGGTGTACTGCTGTACAATGTTTTGTCCATACTGAGTAGTGGTGTACTGCTGTAACAATGTTTTGTCCATACTGTGTGTGGTGTGCTGTACAATGTTTGTCCATACTGTGTGTGGTGTATGTGTCATGTTTTGTCCATACTGTGTAGTGGTGTACTGCTGTACAATGTTTTGTCCATACTGTGTATGGTGTACTGCTGTACAATGTTTTGTCCATACTGTGTAGTGTGCTGTACAATGTTGTCCATGTTAGTGTGTACTGTACAATTTTTTGTCCATACAGTATGGTGTGCTGTCAATGTTTTGTCCACCTGTGTAGTGGTGTCTGCTGTACAATGTTTTGTCCATACTGTGTAGTGGTGTACTGCTGTACAATGTTTTGTCCATACTGATGTAGTGGTGTACTGCTGTACAATGTTTTGTCCACTACTGTGTAAGTGGTGTACTGCTGTACAATGTTTTGTCACAACTTGCTGTACTGTGTACATGATAGTGGGTAGCTGTACAATGTTTTGTCCAACTGTTGTGTGTATGCTGTACAATGTTTTGTCCATACTGTAGTGGTGTACTGTGTACAATGTTTTGTCCATACTGAGTAGTGGTGTACTGCTGTACAATGTTTTGTCCAACGTTAGTGTGTCTGCTGTACAATTTTTGTCCATACTGGAGTGGGTACTGCTGTACAAGTTGTCCACTAGTAGTGGTGTACGCTGTACATGTTTGTCATATGTGTAGTGGTGTACTGCTGTACAATGTTTTGTCCACACTGATGTAGTGGTGTAGCTGTACAATGTTTTGTCCATATGTGTAGTGGTGTGTGCTGTACAATGTTTTGTCCATACTGTGTAGTGGTGTGCTGCTGTACAATGTTTTGTCCATACTGTGTAGTGGTGTATGCTGTACAATGTTTGTCCATACTGTGTAGTGGTGTGCTGCTGTACAATGTTTGTCCATACTGTGTAGTGGGTGCTGCTACAATGTTTTGTCCATACTGTGTAGTGGTGTGCTGTACAATGTTTTGTCCATACTGTGTAGTGGTGTACTGCTGTACAATGTTTTGTCCATACTGTGTAGTGGTGTACTGCTGTACAATGTTTTGTCCATACTGTGTAGTGGTGTGCTGCTGTACAATGTTTTGTCCATACTGTGTAGTGGTGTCTGCTGTACAATGTTTTGTCCATACTGTGTAGTGGTGTACTGCTGTACAATGTTTTGTCCATACTGAGTAGTGGTGCTGCTGTACAATGTTTTGTCCATACTGTGTAGTGGTGTGCTGCTGTACAATGTTTGTCCATACTGTGTAGTGGTGTGCTGTACAATGTTTTGTCCATACTGTGTAGTGGTTGCTGCTGTACAATGTTTTGTCCATACTGTGTAGTGGTGTGCTGCTGTACAATGTTTTGTCCAACTGTGTAGTGGTGTGCTGTACAATGTTTTGTCCATACTGTGTAGTGGGTGCTGTACAATGTTTTGTCCAACTGTTAGTGGTATGTGTACATGTTGTCCAACTGGTATGGTACTTTACAATGTTTGTCAACTGAGTATGGTTACTGCGTACAATGTTTTGCCATACTGTGTAGTGTGCGTGTACATGTTGTCATATTGTAGTGGTGTCTTACAAGTTTTGCAACTGGTGGTGTCTGTGTACAATTTTTGTCAACTGAGGTGTCCGTACAATGTTTTGTCCAACTGAGTAGGGGTTGTGTCAATGTTTGTCAACTGGTAGTGGTTGTGTACAATGTTTTGTCATATGTGTAGTGGTGTATGCTGTACAATGTTTGTCCAACTGGTAGTGGTGTTGCTGTACAATGTTTTGTCCATATGTGTAGTGGTGTACTGCTGTACAATGTTTGTCATACTGTGTAGTGGTTGCTGTACAATGTTTTGTCCATACTGGTAGTGGTGTACTGCTGTACAATGTTTTGTCAACTGTGTAGTGTGTCTGTGTACAATGTTGTCCAACTGTGAGTGGTGTACTGCTGTACATTTTTGTCCAACTGTGTAGTGGTGTACTGCTGTACAATGTTTTGTCCACACTGGTATGGTGTATGCTGTACAATTTTTGTCCATACTGGTAGTGTGTGCTGTACAATGTTTTGTCCATATGGTAGTGGTGTAGTGTACATGTTTTGTCCATACTGGTAGTGGTGTCTGCTGTACAAGTTTTGTCCATACTGTGTAGTGGTGTCTGCTGTACAATGTTTTGTCCATACTGAGTAGTGGTGTCTGCTGTACAATGTTTTGTCCAACTGTGTAGTGGTGTACTGCTGTACAATGTTTTGTCCAACTGGTAGTGGTGTGCGTACAATGTTTTGTCCATATGTAGTGGTGTGCTGTACAATGTTTGTCCATACTGAGTAGGTGGTGTGCTGTCATGTTTTGTCCATACTGGTAGTGGTGTGCTGTACAATGTTTGTCCACTGTTAGTGTGTCTGCTGTACAATGTTTTGTCCAACTGGTAGTGGTGTCGCTGTACAATGTTTTGTCCATACTGGTATGGTGTCTGTGTACAATGTTTGTCCATACTGTGTAGTGGTGTGCTGTACAATGTTTGTCCAACTGTGTAGTGGTGTGCTGTACAATGTTTTGTCCATACTGTGTAGTGTGTGCTGTACAATGTTTTGTCCAATGGTAGTGGTGTATGCTGTACAATGTTTTGTCCATACTGTGTAGTGGTGTTGCTGTACAATGTTTGTCCAACTGTGTAGTGGTGTGCTGTACATGTTTGTCCATACTGGTAGTGGTGTTGCTGTACAATGTTTTGTCCAACTGTGTAGTGGTGTTGCTGTACAATGTTTTGTCCATACTGTGTAGTGGTGTACTGCTGTACAATGTTTTGTCCATACTGTGTAGTGGTTGCTGTACAATGTTTTGTCCATACTGTGTAGTGGTGTACTGCTGTACAATGTTTTGTCCAACTGTGTAGTGGTGTGCTGTACAATGTTTGTCAACTGTGTAGTGGTGTACTGCTTACAATGTTTTGTCCATACTGTGTAGTGGTGTGCTGTACATGTTTTGTCCATACTGTGTAGTGTGTGCTGTACAATGTTTTGTCCATACTGGTAGTGGTGTGCTGTACAATGTTTTGTCCAACTGTGTAGTGGTGTGCTGTACAATGTTTTGTCCATACTGGTAGTGGTGTTGCTGTACAATGTTTTGTCCATACTGGTAGTGGTGTACTGCTGTACAATGTTTGTCCAACTGTGTAGTGGTGTATGCTGTACAATGTTTTGTCCATACTGTAGTGGTGATGCTGTACAATGTTTTGTCCATACTGGTAGTGGTGTGCTGTACAATGTTTTGTCCATACTGTGTAGTGGTGTCTGCTGTACAATGTTTTGTCCAACTGTGTAGTGGTGTACGCTGTACATGTTTGTCCATACTGTGTAGTGGTGTGCTGTACAATGTTTGTCCATACTGGTAGTGGTGTGACTGCTTTGTACAATGTTTTGTCCAACTGTGTAGTGGTGTCTGCTGTACAATGTTTTGTCCATACTGGTAGTGGGTCTGCTGTACATGTTGTCCATACTGGTATGGTGTCTGCTGTACAATGTTTTGTCCATACTGTGTAGTGGTGTGCTGTACAATGTTTTGTCCAACTGTGTGGGTGTACTGCTGTACAATGTTTTGTCCATACTGGTAGTGTGTACTGCGTACATTTTTGTCCATACTGGTAGTGTGTCGCTGTACAATGTTTGTCCTACTGGTAGTGGTGTCTGTACAATGTTTGTCCTACTGAGTGCTGTCATGTCATGTTTTGTCATACTGGTAGTGGTGTGCTGTACAATGTTTTGTCCATACTGTGTAGTGGTGCTGCTGTACAATGTTTTGTCCATACTGTGTAGTGGTGTGGTGTACATGTTTTGTCCATACTGTGTAGTGGTACTGCTGTACAATGTTTTGTCCATACTGGTAGTGGTTGCTGTACATGTTTTGTCCATACTGTAGTGTGTGCTGTACAATGTTTTGTCCATACTGGTATGGTGTGCTGTACAATGTTTTGTCCATACTGGTAGTGGTGTGCTGCTGTACAATGTTTTGTCCACTGTGTAGTGGTGTACTGCTGTACAATGTTTTGTCCATACTGGTAGTGGTGTACTGCTGTACAATGTTTGTCCATACTGTGTATGTGTCTGCTGTAAATGTTTTGTCCAACTGTGTAGTGGTGTACTGCTGTACAATGTTTTGTCCAACTGTGTAGTGGTGTTGCTGTACAATGTTTTGTCCATACTGTGTAGTGGTGTACTGCTGTACAATGTTTTGTCCACACTGTGTAGTGGTGTACTGCTGTACAATGTTTTGTCCATACTGTGTAGTGGTGTACTGCTGTCAATGTTTTGTCCATACTGTTAGTGGTGTATGCTGTACAATGTTTTGTCCATACTGTGTAGTGGTGTGCTGTACAATGTTTTGTCCATACTGTGTATGTGGTGTGCTGTACAATGTTTTGTCCATTACTGTGTAGTGGTGTACGCTGTACAATGTTTTGTCCATACTGTTTGGGTCTGCTGTACGATGTTTGTCAACTGTGTTGTCCATTGTGTTGTACTGCTGTACAATGTTTTGTCATACTGTGTAGTGGTGTGCTGTACAATGTTTTGTCCTATTGTGGTGTGCTGCTGTACAATGTTTTGTCCATATGTGTGTGTGTACTGTTTACATGTTGTCTTACTGTTGTATGGTTGTTACTGCTGTACATGTTTTGTCCATACTGTTGTGGTGTACTGCTGTACAATGTTTTGTCCAACTGTGTAGTGGTGTCTGCTGTACAATGTTTTGTCCATAATGTGTGTGTGTGTAATGTTTTGTCAATGTTTGTTTGTTCAATGTTTTGTCACATGTAGTGGTGTACTCTGTCATGTGTTGTCATGTGTAGTGTTGTCTGTACAATGTTTTGTCCATACTGAGTAGTGGTGTACTGCTGTAATGTTTTTCCATACTGTAGTGGTGTACTGCTGTACAATGTTTTGTCCATACTGTGTAGTGGTGTTGTGTACAATGTTTTGTCCATACTGTGTAGTGGTGTGCTGCTGTAAATGTTTTGTCCATACTGTGTAGTGGTGTGCTGCTGTACAATGTTTTGTCCATACTGAGTAGTGGTGTACTGCTGTACAATGTTTTGTCCATACTGTGTAGTGGTGTACTGCTGTACAATGTTTTGTCCATACTGAGTAGTGGTGTACTGCTGTACAATCTGTATACTCCGTGTTTGGTAGGCGTGCAAGTCTGTGCGTTTTGTTGTTGTTGTTGTTGTTGTTGCAGTTGTTAGAGCGCCATGTTCTGAACGGAAGTGTTTGTGGGTTCAATCAATTTGCTTAGTTAAACTGAAGTTGCTCTGTTGTTGTTGTTTTGTTTCCTGTGGGTTGGTTTGTTGTTTTGACAGAGCCGTTGATTCAGGATGTGATCTCCAGTTCCATCCCGGCCGGCAACATTAAAATCTGTCCTGTTCACAGGCTGTTTTAACTTTCCATCATTCTGGGGGTGTCGGCTATTTTTTTCATAGATACATTCCCTCCACCCCACCCCACCCCATTTCAAGATCTTGCCATTGGTATGGTTTTGCACAGGTTCAGGGAGTCAGTGGGGACAGTTGGGTGGAGTACATATGGAATGCCCAAGTGCAATGAATTCGTCCTTTACAAGCTCCGAAACTCCAAACTTAGGGCATAAGAAAATCAGCGTAGAATTGCTTTTGCGTAGCCATTCTCACAGTTTTTTTGTCTTTTCATACAAAACGTTATTGTAGAAGAGCGAGATTTTGTACTTTGCAAGGTCACTGTAACTTGGGAGAATCTTCAATTGAAATGAAATTTGACATGAGGCCAGTGCTATTGAAGACTGTCATAACAGAAAAAAGGTATTTGAAATATCAGAAATTCCTAAGAAAATGCTGTTCACACACTTTCCTAAAAAACGCTGATTTAAGGCATTTTTTCCATGTCATCTTAACCCTTACACTGCCACTCGTTTTTTTAGCTCTGCGCCACCGTTTGCCAAGCCATATTACATCGCGGAGGGTAATAATTAAAAAAAAATTCTGACAAAAAAACTACTCAATAAAAGTCCATAAAACTAATACTTTTCTGAAAGGTAAGTGAATCCTCTATACACTGATCATAATTACACATCCATTCAACAGGACAGATGAAAGTTTATGTCCAATGAAACAAGATTTATTTTTTTTACACTATTCTAGACGATGATGTCATATAAACATAAAACAAAGTGAAAAACAGTGAATAATAAAACTGAATTATTATCAGAAAGCAAAAGAATTATAATGAAAAATGTATTTCCTTACCTTCTGTCCAAGAAGAGTTTTCACAATCACCATATCTACACATGCTTACTTTGGGACTCGAAAGAATTTTCCGTGTCACTGTTTTTTTTTCCTTCCTTTTTTTTTTATACAAATTTTGCAATAGTACATCACACAACACACACACAGAGATGAAAAATACATACACATACTGTGTCTACATAGATCTATGTACAGGGTATCAGTCAGCAACTAGTAGTTTTTCTTGGTGTGGTACGCCACGAAGCAAGGTTGCACACAAAGAGATGGGTTTGAAGGACACTGTCCACACACAAAGTTGGTTTCTTTCCTGATGCCCCTCTTGCTGTACACCTTGCACCTCCTGCCAGAGGAAAGCTTTCTGACAGTCTTCTCCAGGGTGGTAGGGAAGTTTGTCTAGTATCTCATTGAGGAAGAGCCGGTAGTAGTCCACAGGCCTGTCCCCATCAGGCTGAATCTTCAGGCCAGGTTCCCCTGTGAACTGTGGAATATCTGGCTGGGTGTTGTTGGGTGGCACAAGGGTCTCCTCTCCCTCTCTGCTGAGTAGCTCCCTGTCCCCTGCCTCTGGTCCCATGGCCTCTGGTACCACCTGTGAATATAAAAAAATCCTGTTCACATCCTTGTGCATGGAAACAACACACACACACACACACACACACACACACACACACACACACACACACATACACACACATACACACACACACACACACACACACACACACACACACACACACAACTACACTGAGACATGCACCATTGCAACACTAGTTCTCACTCAGTCTTGTTTCAAGCACACACACATACACACACACACACACACACACACACACAACTACATGCAACCATATACACACAACTCACACAGATACACGCACACACACAGCTACACACACATACAGACACACACATACAGACACACACAGCTACAAACACAAACACACACACAACACACACACACAAGTACAGTGATGATACAAACACACTCAGTCAGTCAGTGCCACGCCCACACATCATTCAGCAAAGTCTTCTCTTTTGCAGTCACTGCTCCGTGATAACACTCCGTTTATCAACACACTGACACCAGACAATAACAATGGGTCTTACCTACGCTTCTGCCAACGCCTGACCGTCTGTGACTGACGCAAGCTCGCTTGACCACGAGCAGGCTGCTCCACCGTGTCAGTTCCGGTGTTAGCTGTGTAGCAGACGACGCTTGTACTAGGTGTCCAGTTTCACTCCCTCCCCCTCCCCCTCTCTGAGCCATTGTTCCTTGCCTGGCCTTCACCCTCTTCAAAATCTGGGTCAGTTACAGCCTCCAAACTCGGTTCTCTCTCCTCTTGCTGGTCTATTATCGTAACTGCGATGTCAACACGCCCCCTCCGCTCCACTGGACTGCTGTTTCGACATTTTCCTCCTCATTTGACGTAGCAGTTTCGTCATAACCACTGAATTCGTCGTCCTCTATCAATTGTAGAACTTTCTCATCATCAGTGGTAACAAAATCACTGTAATCTTTTGCTGTTCGCTTTCATTTCACGCCACTTCGGCCAGGTTGAGTTTCGTCATCCGCCATGTTGATCAGTGGGTTCGAAAGTTGCAGGGGGTGGTTTGGGAAAGAGCCCAGACTGACTCCTTGAAATCTCATTGGATCCTTCTACTTATACATATTCATTGCAGACACACTAAACGCTGTGATTGGAGTGAATTGGGAACCTCTGGTCTTACTGTGGAGATAGGAAAATTCCACTACTGACGCGAACGGAGATAGCCGTTCTATGGCAGTTTTTAGACCATAGGTGCAGAACGGAAATTTCCGTCCGATGGCAGTCTAAGGGTAATACTTTGTCTTCAAATCTTTTGCAATTTTGAGTCCAGTTTGGTCCACACCTTTGATATTTTGTTCACATCTTTTACTCAGATTTACTAAGGATCTGTTCGGAACTGAGACTGCTGAGAAAATCTTGTTAGCATATCTTTGTCACAAACACACAGACAGACAGATACACACATACACACACACACACACACACACACACACACACACACACACACACACACACACACACACGCACACACATATTTCTCTCTAGTTGATATGAAACCATCTGAGAAAGAATGGAAAATAAAGGGGATTACTGGGCTCGATCCTATCTGAATACCTCCTTGGTGAGTAAAAGGTGGAGAGTTTCCCATGTCATAGGTCAAGATATTCATATGCAGACTACCACTGCCACAAGCCTCTTCTTGTGTATCATCATCTCATCTCACCCTCTCCCCGGGATCGGCGGTAGGAACCACACTCAACGTCATGAGTCTTCTCCAGGTCACACGATTGAGACCTTTGTGGGTGACCTCTTGGATCCCCAGACCACAGACATCAGTGATGTTGTTGAAATAGGAGGTGTGCAGTCGTCTTTGTGTATATGCATAGATAAGTGGTGATATTCACGTTATGTCCTTTATCAGTTTATGCCATGTCGATGTCGTCGTTTGGCTTATGGGAACACTAAAACAGCATGCACACCCACTGAAGATGGAGTATGCAGACTATGCAGCAACAGAACGTCTACACAGCGTGAACACGCGCAAAACACGTGATTACACGTATCCAAGAAAACGTTGTTCTCCATAACAACAACAACAAAAACAACAACAAAGCAACAAATGAAAAAGCAATAAGAAGTAGTACACTTCTCTGGAGTTCCCAATATCGTTGTTTTTAAAACAGAGGCAAACATTCTCATTAAAGTTGTGTTGTCTTGGATTGTAAATTTCATAATCTTGTTGGAAAAATTATTTTCCTCTGTGTTTGTTGGATAAATAAGTTTTTATTGTTCCAGAATGTTTTCTTTTTACTGCCCCATTTCCTGCTCCACATTAATGGCCACAAACTCTGGGCTTTTTCACATGGCTGTGATGACTATGGGGACGAAACCACAGTGCAGTGAAGCACCATCCAGGATTGAGATGACATGACAGGGCTGTACTCTATGCTTACTATCAAGCTATCCACACATACACACATACACACACACACACACACACACACACACACACACACACACACACACACACACACACACACACACACACACGTGTGTGTGTGTGTGTGTATATGTGGCCCATTCTCACAAAAGGCACAATAAGTCTCAGTTTAGGCATTAAGGTTTTGGTATCACTATAAAGTTTAGAATCTCAGCTTTTAAATGGTACTAAAGTTGAGTTTCAGGCTACAAAAAACAAAAAGTTATGGGCTTTCAAAGATGAGAGGGGTCAAGTCAGCAATTTTGAGAAAAAACAGTGTTGAAGAGAATAGGTTTGAGTTAGCAACAAGCATTAAATATCAACCAAATCAGCTGAAATTCCATACTTCTCTTGTTTACTTGATTGTCCATCCATCCAAAACAACCAACAACAAAAAAGATTTACGAAAAGCGTACTTTATTCATCAAAATGTTACGGAACTTGTGAATATTTTGAAAGGAGATAGTAGCACTTACCACATATTAAAACACAAAAAAATGATACTTATCGATTGAATTTGACTTTATTGTTTTAGGACAAGGTGTAAAAGTGGTTATAGAGCATGAAAATGCAGAAAACTCAAAATATGTCCCTGTTCAGAGTTTTCAGCCCACAGCAGCAAAAGGCCTCGCTTGACTTATTGTACCTTTTGTCAAAACGGGTCACATATATGCTTAACCCTTTGACTCCTTCGCCTAAGGGTGAGGACGTCAAAGGGTTAAGTTTTTGCTTGGCTAGCATGGTTGACAGTGCAGGGTGTTGGTGGACAGGGTGCGGGAATCAAAGGGCTAGGCATGCACACACGGATCCCAGTGGTCATAAAAGTATTCATACATGCATGATTACGCAGGGGATGTTGAAGTACATGTTGGTACATGAGCACTAATGATATCAGCAGTGGAAGGCTTGTATGAACTGGTTGGTAAGTATACATGCATGTTACGCAGGGGATGTTGAGGTACATGTTGGTAGATGAGCACTAACGATATCAACAGTGGAAGGCCTGGGTGAACTGGTTGGTAAGTATACATGTATGATTACACAGGGGATGTTGTAGTACATGTTGGTACATGAGCACTAACGATATCAACAGTGGAAGGCCTGGGTGAACTGGTTGGTAAGTATACATGTATGATTACACAGGGGATGTTGTAGTACATGTTGGTACATGAGCACTAACGATATCAACAGTGGAAGGCCTGGGTGAACTGGTTGGTAAGTATACATGTATGATTACACAGGGGATGTTGTAGTACATGTTGGTACATGAGCACTAACGATATCAACAGTGGAAGGCCTGGGTGAACTGGTTGGTAAGTATACATGTATGATTACACAGGGGATGTTGTAGTACATGTTGGTACATGAGCACTAACGATATCAACAGTGGAAGGCCTGTATGAACTGGTTGGTAAGTATACATGCATGATTACACAGGGGATGTTGTAGTACATGTTGGTACATAAGCACTAACGATATCAACAGTGGAAGGCCTGGGTGAACTGGTTGGTAAGTCTTTACTGTGACTTGCAGTGTGACAGGGTTGGGCAGGTCAGCCAGCAATGAGTGTCAAACAGACGGCGCAATGACACAGACGTTTGTAAACCGAGGAAAGTTTCAGGAGGAGTCTAAAACATTGCCATCCTGATAAGCTAGCAAAATTCCATGTGTGTATCATTCTTTTATAAACTATCAGTTGTTTGTTTTTGTCTTGCAGTTGTAACCATGGCAACAGCCCAGCCAAGTGCTGTAGACAGTGAAACAGAAACAGAGTGTGCCGTCTGTCATGAACAGTACACAGAACCCAAACTTCTTCCGTGTGCACATGTTCTGTGTCGTCACTGCCTTGTGTCATGGCTGTCCTCTAGTGGTGAACACCAGTGTCCTCTGTGCCGATGTGCCATCTTTGGTGACGTGGAAACGCAGCAGACAGACCGTGGCAACTTAAGTGAGATGGTGGACACTCTTCCCACTTACGCTACTTTGGCCGCGCTGATAAAATGTACGCGCATTCTAAGCCAGGATCACATGTGTGGAGGGTGCCGGCAGTCAGCTGCTGTTTCTATCTGCCTGCACTGCTCAGAGATGATGTGCTTGTCTTGCCAGAATGTCCACAAGGGTTTTGTAGCCACACGCCATCACAAAGTTGAAGACTTGGCCACCATGACAGCAGAACGTCTAGCTGCCAGTCAGCTGGATCACTGCGCTGTACACGAAGGCAACCTTTCACAGTTTTTCTGTCAAAGCCACCGAGAAGCTGTTTGTTCGCTGTGTGCCATGACCAAGCATCGTTCATGTTCCAATGTGACAGAGCTGGAAAAAGCGGCAGGAAAATCACGAGACGAGCTGACTGAACTACTATCAGCCCTGCTCCAGGGAAAACAGAGCATTGAAGAAGCTGTTTCTGAGCTGGATCGTCAGATAGATGATATTGAGAAATACAGTCAACGTACCATCACAAAGATTGACAAGCTATTTGACCAGCTGGAAAACTCACTGAAGACCCGTAGAAGACGTGTGAAAGAAGAGGAACTTAAAGCTAAGTCCAAAGCCAAGAATTCTGCTCTTGCTATCAAAACTTTGCTGCTTGATCGGTTAGCAAAGCTGATCTCTAACCATCATGTTGTCAGCTGTGTGGTGAAATCCTCTACAGATCAGTCGCTTTGTGAAATCAGTCCTTCACTCAAACCTCAAATGGAATGCTTGAACACCAGTCCAGAGCTACCACCTCACACCAAGCCTGTTGTGGAGGTAACATACACCGTAGATCTGAAAGCCATTGCTCGTATTGAACAGACTGTATCTGAACTTTGTCAGTTTACATTGACTCCTACCAAACCTCAAAGCCAGTATCAGCATCAGGTAAGGAGAAAATGGATATTAAGTTTTATTGTGGTATGCATTTTGGTCTCGGATAAGAATAGACAAGATTCATGTTTTATCTGCAGGCATTTGCAAACATCACAGAAATGTCATGTTTTTCCCAGAACGATAGTCACAGTCACAAACACCACCCACTTTGCCTAACTACTTAGTGGAAAGCACTACAAAATTCATTCAAGGCTTACTCTATCTCTGTTTTGAGAGGCCTGGTTGGTGTAGTAGAGGTACAGCTGCAGCCTGCCAGTCTGACTGCGTAAGTTTGAATCCTCGACTCTGAAAGCTTTGTGTGTTGAGCCTTCAGCATGCTTAGCTGTGAATTGATACGTGATGGTGTTCAGGGTTCAGAAAAATACAGTAGTGAGATAGGGAACATGGGCACTACCCATACACTGCTAGCCACGAGAACAGTCAAGTTCTCTACTCATGACTCAGCTACACTGTCAGGGTTATGGGACAATCTTTACCTTATCTTTGTGAATGAGAGTCAGGCTGGTTTGATTTGATGTATTACATATTTGTTGATTGTTAACAAGCTATGAAATGGTCTGAGTTGCTGTCAAACAATTGAATTAAGGCCGTACTTATCAATGAAAAATGTATTTCTGTGGATCTCGTATTTTTTTCTCATCTCAAAAGTTAAGTACGTATGTCTACCAGTACTAAAGGAAATGTAATTATTCTGATGACCTTGTAGTTGTCGTATCATATTCATGACATCTTTAACAGGTCTGTCAGTTACCAATCAGACAACATGTCCACCCTACCATGGTGTTTCAGGCTGAGTGGTTGGTTGTGTAGTTTGCCCTGCCCCTGCTGGATGAGTGGTGATCGTTTGGTATAAATACTATTAGAGATGACAAGAAGTTTAAATCCGTTGTCTTTGTTCAGTTATGGCTGACTATTTGTGATTTCCATTGTTCCTCTTTGTTTTTATTTACTCTTTTATTCCGCATCTTGGAAAGTCCAAACTCCTCGGAAGATTAAAATTGCACCTTCACGAAGAAAATGTGAGGCATCATACCATTGGTTGTCCTAATGAAAACTGAATAGCTAGAGGAAGTGGCCGAAAATCTACTACGAAAGGAAAAACAGGAACCATCACCAGTCAGACAAACATTGGTGCCATCTCAAAGGTAGCACTGCGCAGACTCCTGCAGCGTGGACTGGAAAGTGTTCGGGATTTTCTTGAAACAGAGATAAAGGAAATGTGTAGAAATGGAAAAGGCAGCTGGAGAATGGGGAAGTTTATCACACAGTTTGTATGTTTGTTTGTGGTTTGTTTGTTGTGTGTTGTCTGTATGTCTGTACGTTGGTCATGGTATTTGTTTTTGTTTTGTTTTCTTATGTGTCTGAGTGGGTTGTTGTGTGTGTTTGTATGTGTGTGTGTGTGTTTCCCTTTTGTAGTTTTTGTTCTAGTTTTGTTTTGTTTACCAGTTTCGTTTACTTATTCATTGTAGTGTATTCTGGTATTGTGACGTGTGGGTATGTGTGTGTGTGTGTGTGTGTGTGTGTGTGTGTGTGTGTGTATGTGTATGTGTGCGTGTGTGTGTGTGTACGTGTGTATGTATGTGTGCGTGAGTGTGTGTGTGTGTGTGTGTATGTTTATGATCAATATTTTGTTGTCCAGGAGGCACTGGTCACAGCAAAGGCAAGTCTTATGGTCAGAGAAATGATAGGGCGCACACAGACCAATAGGGTGCACACAGACCAATAGGGCCCACACAGACCAATAAGGTGCACACAGACCAATAGAGTGCACGTAGACCAATAGGGTGCACACAGACCAATAGGGTGCACGCAGACCAATAGGGTGCACACAGACCAATAGGGTGCACGCAGACCAATAGGCGAGGATTGGAAGCAACAAAAATGGAATGGTAGTCAGAGGCCAGTTGGAAGGCAAAAAGAGATACAATACAAAAGATGAAGACGGAAGGGGACGCCATAAGATTGCAGAAGGCAGTCCAGCAAGGCCAACAAGGGAAAATACACTCCAAACAAGTCTGAGCTGGAATGACATGTGGCACAGGGCTCCTCTCAGAATCAGTTTCATCCTCAGATCTGTATGACCTCCTGCCCTCAAATGCTAATCTAGTGAAATAGGGGAAATCAGATAACCTTGCTTGCTCGCTATTCCAGGCAAACAGACAGTGGAACATGTGCTGAGCTCATGTAAGGTAGTGCTAACCCCAGGAAAGCACACATGGAGGCACAATCAAATGTTTCAAGAGATGGCATAAATGATCAGCAGTGCAAGAGGAGTCTGTCTGGACGGGCATGGAGGTAGCTTCGGTGCTTGTCTGTTGTTTTCCTCAGACCCTTCCGTGACACTGACGGCACCCTTTCAGGAGACATGTCCAGAACATTCTCAAAACATCCCGTCGATTTCCAGGGGATTCTACTCTCTGATTTCCTGAATCAGAGGACCCCTAAGCGTTCAGTTCACCATGGTAGCAAATGCTTCTGGGGACTGGAGACTAGCTATCAGCCTCTCTTCTCTCAATGGATTCCTCGAGGATCTCCCTTTTGTGAATGGAAACTTCAAGTTCCATCAGGGACTTGATCCACAGAGTTGATTAGTCGATTAGTCCACGTCCACAGACCTGTGGAATGTCTGCTTGCACATTTTCATCTTCCCACAGCATCGGAAGTGACCTCGTTTTGTTTGGCGGGACTGGGTTTTCTAAGAAAGGCATTTGTCTCTAAGTCTGTCTGGACGTCTGGTTAGTCTTAGTTCTTCTGGTGAGTATTACCACAAACATACTCTTATGGATCTAAATGTCTACTGGAACCTGGGTGTCTGCTCCAATCTACAAATATTGGAGTCCTCTCCTTCTCAGAAGTTCAACATTCTGAGTATCCATTTCGTCTTGGTGAGTTGGCAGGCCTGGTCTGTTTACCACAGCATCCAGAGGCTGAATCTTTGCATCTCCCAGCTTCTCTTTTAACGTTCCAGCATCCTGACCAGACTTTGTTGTCGGTCTTGGGTCTCATCGTATCATTGTCTTCCTCACGTGACCTACACAAACACTGCTGGCCATGGGATAAGATCATTCCGCTCGACTCACAGTTTCTGGAAGCGATTGTTAATTGTTTTGTTTTTGCACCTATCGTGGGTGTCTCAGGGAGTTCCCAGTTTTCTCCTGCCCCCTCAGGGGAATCTTCTGATGGGTACATCGACCAAGGGTTGAAGTACTCACTTGGGCTCCCTGTCAGTATGAGCCCCCTGGCCCCATGACCAGTTCTCATGGCACACCACCCCCTTTGAGCGTGATATTGTTTGCCTGGCCCTCCAGAGTTTTTCCTTCTTTCAACTCAGGGGAGAAATGTCCTCCCAATCACTGACGGTGTGGCAGAAGCCTTTTACATAAACAAATGGGAGAGGTGGGGCGGGGGAGGGCGATTCCTCACCCTATCCAGATTTGTGAAACAACTGTGGTGCAGAGATCAGAGTGTCTCCCTCACTCCTAGACACATTCCAAGGAATCTGAACAAACTGGTGAATTTTCACAACCGGTCATACATGGTCATGCTGGTCGGGCCTCAGTCTTAGTTGCTTGGTTTTACCCCCTTGTCAATCTCTTTGCGACGAGATAACCTTACAGGATTACGGTTTTGTCTCTCCAGTACTAGACCTGGTGGCATGGGCGGTGGATATCCTTTCAGTTTCATGGTCTTCAAAAAACGTTTCCTAGATTAGTGAGAGAAGACCAGGCCACTGATTCTTGTCACTCCTTGATGGCCATCCCAGCCCTGGTTCCCAGAACATCTTTTCTGTCAGGCGTTTCTCCACTGAGCTTTAATCTACATCCACCCTACACTTGTAGTCAGAATTCCTCGTCCTTCATGCCTGGCTTCTGTGGGCTCACAAAGGGTCCAGTGGCGTTGTTCATATCCTGACTTCACCACCTGTCCAAACCTCTACCAAGATTCAGGGACAATTTGTTCCTACACCATCAATGGAAACAGTGCCAAAAGATTCCTTTTGGGGTTGAGCACCTGAGGCTGTGTCAACGACCGCGTCAATCTTCAGAACAACTATAAAAAAATTATGGCTGCGACTTCTGGCCCTCCACAGGCACCTTCATCCTTTTCTGTCTCCGTGGTGTCTCTCCCTAAAGACAGCAAGACTCCAGGAGGACAGCTTCTGCCGTTGTTACACAACAGATTGTCTCCCGTTCCTGAACATCCTCCTCAAGATCTTGAATCAAGTGAATTCATCATTCTTGTCATGCCGTTCGTCGCTCTTGAGTCACGGTGTAGTGTGTGTAGTTCAAGTTAAAAGGATTTTCCTCCCCAAAGTTACGTTTGATAAACATACATTGTGTGACTGACATCCATTTTGTGACTGACATACTTTCTGTGACTGACACACATTCTGTGATTGACATACATTCTGTGACATACATTCTGTGACTGACATTCATTCTGTGACTGACATACATTCTGTGACTGACATACACTCTGTGACTGACATACATTCTGTGACTGACATACATTCTGTGACTCATACATTCTGTGACTGATATACATTGTGTGACTGACATACATTCTGTGACTGACATAGATTCTGTGACTGACATACATATTGTGACTGACATACATTCTGTGACTGACATACATTCTGTGACTGAGACTGACATACATTCTGTGACTGACATACATTCTGTGACTGACATACATTCTGTGACTGACATATATTCTGTGACTAACATACATTCTATGACTGACATACATTCTGTGACTGACATACATTCTGTGACTGACAGACATTCTGTGACTGACATACATTCTGTGACTGACATACATTCTGTGACTAACATGCATTCTGTGACTGACATACATTCTGTGACTGACATACATTCTGTGACTGACAGACATTTTGTGATTGACAGACATTCTATGACTGACATACATTCTGTGATTGACATACATTCTGTGACTGACAGACATTCTGTGACTGACATACATTCTGTGACTAACATACATTCTATGACTGACATACATTCTGTGACTGACATACATTCTGTGACTGACATACATATTGTGACTGACATACATATTGTGACTGATATACATTCTGTGACTGACATACATTCTGTGACTGACATACATATTGTGACTGACATACATTCTGTGACTGACATACATATTGTGACTGACATACATTCTGTGACTGACACACATTCTGTGACTGACATACATATTGTGACTGACATACATATTGTGACTGACATACATTCTGTGACTGACATACATATTGTGACTGACATACATTCTGTGACTGACACACATTCTGTGACTGATATACATATTGTGACTGACATACATTCTGTGACTGATATACATATTGTGACTGACATACATTCTGTGACTGACATACATTCTGTGACTGACATACATTCTGTGACTGACATACATTATGTGACTGACATACATTTTGTGACTGACATACATTCTGTGACTGACATACGCTCTGTGACTGACATACGCTCTGTGACTGACATACATTCTATGACTGACATACATTCTGTGACTGACATATGCTCTGTGACTGACATACGCTCTGTGACTGACATACATTCTATGACTGACATGCATTCTATGACTGACATATGCTCTATGACTGACATATGCTCTGTGACTGACATCCGCTCTGTGACTGACATACATTCTGTGACTGACATACATTCTGTGACTGACATACATTCTGTGACTGACATACATTCTGTGACTGACATACATTCTGTGACTCACGTTTAATTCCTACCCAGCCTTCCATCTGGCTGCGGGTTTCCAGTTCCTGTTGTTCACTTGTTGTGATAGATCAAAGTGAGTAGCCTTAAAAAAGGAAGATAGCACTATGTGGATATCTCGCCACCTGTGGTATTGGTGGTGTCTGGTGTTCCTGTTTCGCTGGTGTCAGCATAACATCTCTTTTTACAGGTGCAGGAACAGCTAATGGCTGTGGATATTTTTGCACTCATGAATCACGCTATAGTGTGTTTATTTAATGTAAATTTACGGGAAAATCCAACCTAAGGTATAGTTGCGTTGTCTCAGCTGTCTTGTCCTGTGATATGTGTTGCTGTGAATTCTACATACTTTCTACATACTTTGTCGTTGGTGGTTGGATCAGTGTTTGTCTGTCTGTATCGTTTGACCTGTCTGGCTTGTATAACCCTGTCAAGAACACAGGATTTCTGCCAGCATAGCTGTTCAAGTCACAGAGATCCCCTCCCCCCCCCCCCCCACCAGTGTCAAGGTAGTAGTCCATGGGAAGTGGTGTTTGTGTATGAAATGTTATTTTCAGAATTTTAATGGAAATGTTTTTAAGGATCATCGCACTCAGAGAGGGTTATCTTTGTGCTCACCGTTTTTTGTTTTTTTGCCCCATTTTCTATGCTACCTTAATTCAAAAACACTACCAGGCGCAGACTGCAACAGTGACCACAATCCTGTAGTGGGAAGATTTAGACTGAAATTGAGGAAAAGGAAACAGACCAAAAACAACATCAAATTAAACCTTGGACTCTTAAAGACAGATGAAATGATACGTAAAAAATGTAATGTGCATGTTCAAAACAAATCCAGTGCTCTGGAAGACGTTGGTGACAGTGAGGAACAATGGACAAAGTTGAGGAATTCGATAAATGAAGCTTGTGAAGAAATCCCTAAAGCAGATAGAAAAGCAAAAAAGAACTGGATGACTAATGAAATTTTGGGCTTGATGGAGGAAAGGAGGAAGGCAAAGAGAAATGAGGAGATCTACAGGAAGACAAACAAGGAGATCAGGAATAGGTGCAATGAAGCTAAGGAAACTTGGCTGAAATCAAAGTGCAAAGAAATGGAAGACCGACACAAAACGGATCCTCAGGGTATGTACAGACGAACTGAAGAAATTGTCCACAGAAAAAATACATGCACATCAACTGGTTGCTTGAAATCGAAAGATGGCACGCTTATCATGGAAAAAGACAAACTATTAGACAGATGGGGAGAGTACATTAAAGACCTTTTTGAGGATGACAGAAACGAAGAACACATTATAAAAAAGAACTTTGAAGGACCACCCATAATGAAAGATGAAGTTAGAGCGGCACTGAAAAAGATGAAACCAGGAAAAGCCCCAGGACCAGACAACCAAACCAACCACTGCAGCTGTAGATCCAATTCCGACAACACTCCTTCTAGAATTTTCGGACATTCTGCTTCTTGTAATTCAGGAAATCATAAATCTCAGCCTTCAGTCGGGAACCGTACCCAAACCTCTTAAGCAAGCTATTGTCAAACCACTACTCAAAAAGCCTGGTTTAGACCCTGAGATCCTAAATAATTACCGTCCAGTTTCGAACTTGCCATTTCTTTCAAAACTTATAGAGAGAGCCGTTGTGGATCAGTTGACAACACATCTTGTCTCACACAATCTCGAAGTGAAGTTCCAGTCAGCGTACAAATGTGGACATAGTACTGAAACTGCACTTCTC
The DNA here is from genome assembly GCA_030674185.1 of Monoplex corrugatus. Lineage (NCBI taxonomy): Eukaryota > Metazoa > Mollusca > Gastropoda > Littorinimorpha > Ranellidae > Monoplex > Monoplex corrugatus. Next base: position 61,471,816 of record JAPXFY010000025.1, read on the forward strand.
CGCATATTAAATGACCTCCTTTCTTTTCTTGACCACGGTGACAATGCCATTCTTGTTCAGCTAGACTTGAGCGCTGCTTTTGATACCATGGATCACACCCTTCTCTTGCAGCGTCTTCACACTGAAATCGGCCTGAACAAAGCTGTCTTGTTATGGTTCACTTCATATCTTTCTGAGAGATCTCAAAAAGTTCTTGTCCGGTCTTCATATTCGAAAGAAACACCTCTTCTTACAGGCGTTCCGCAAGGATCGGTCCTCGGACCTCTTCTCTTCTCTCTATACACAAGACCCCTGGCTTCTCTGATTGAACAGTTCAATGTTGACTTTCATTTCTTTGCGGATGATTCCCAACTCTATTCCCGCCTTCCCTCCGACAATACTCTCACTCTTGAATCAAAGAAAAATGTTGAATTGTGCTGTCTGGAAATAAAACATTGGATGTCTGCAAACCGGTTGAAGTTGAATGAAGAGAAAACTGAAGTTCTGCTGGTCGGAACTGCTCCTAAAAGAGAAATTGTCCCTTTTTCTTCACTTTCGGTCTGTAGTGCAGACATCCCTTTCTCGAAGAAAGTAAAAACACTGGGAGTGTTTCTGGATGCTAATCTCTCGATGCGTGATCAGATCAATTCAATCATCAGAACTTGCTACTGCCATATCCGATCTCTTGGTAAAGCTCGCCAGTACTTGACTATTCAAGCTGCTATGACTGTTGCTGTCACACTAGTACTCTCAAAATTAGACTACTGTAATAGTCTACTTGCTGGTCTCCCTCAGGTGAAAATACAGCGTCTGCAGGCTGTACAAAACGCAGCTGCCAGAGTAATCTCTAGATGCAGGAAGACTGAACACATAACTCCCATCTTACGGAATCTGCACTGGCTCCCAGTTCAACAACGCATCAATCACAAACTACTAACTATCACCTACCGTGCACTCAACTCTAGTAGTCCTTCTTATCTTAAAGATCTTCTTTCTGAATATAAACCTGTTCGCAGTCTGAGATCTGCTTCCAAGTCTCTTCTTCATGTTCCTGGGACAAGGGATGTTAAAACCAAAAGATATGGTCAGCGAGAATTTAAATACCTTGCCCCTACCAAGTGGAACATGCTTCCCATGAGCATCAGGGAGAAAAAGACTCATTCATCCTTTAAATCTAGTCTCAAGACACACTTTTTCTAATGTTGTATGGGATTGCTTATTTGAATGTGAATACCTTGAATGCCTTTATGAATGTTGGTGCAAAGGCTGTGTGGAATTGTTTTTGTGCCCCCCCCCCCCCCCCCCCCCCCCACCGTGCGCCGCGAGCATGCTTTTATAGCATGGAGATTTTTGTTGCGCGATATAAATTTTCATTCATTCATTCATTCATTACTACAGAGATGATTGAAGCCCTGGAGGAATTTGGCATAGAAAAAATAACAGTCCTCCTAAATGAAATTTACGACACTGGAAAAATCCCCAAAGATATGTCAAAATCAATTTTCATTGCACTTCCAAAGAAAACAGGGGCTATAGAATGCGAACTCCATCGCACAATCAGTTTGATGAGCCATGTAACAAAAATCCTGTTAAGAATTGTCATGATGAGGACAAGGAATAGAATCAAAAGAGAAATAGCAGAAGAACAGTGTGGATTTGTGGAGGGGAAAGGAACTATTAATGCCATATACATCCTAACAACTATCATAGAGAGTTCAATTGAGATGAATAAAGATTTATATTTATGCTTTGGTGACTACACCAAGGCTTTCGATCGGGTACTACATGATGAATTGATCAACCAACTGGAGATACTCAATGTTGATGGAAAAGATCTACGAATAATCAGAAATATGTACTGGGAACAAACAGCTGCAAGGAGAATAGAAAACAATGTAAGCTCTTTCCAAAACATCAAAAGAGGAGTCAGACAGGGTTGTGTTTTGTCACCAGATCTGTTTTCACTTTACAGCGAAAACATCATGAGAAACCTAGGAGAAGACCCTGGATTAAAGGTTGGAGGGAAAATGATAAACAACATTCGATATGCAGATGACATCGTGCTAATTGCAGAAAGTGAAAGAGACCTACAAAACTTTGTGAATATACTAGAAATAGAGAGCAGAGGTAAGGGGCTGGAACTAAACAGCAGGAAGACTGAAGTCATGGTGATCAGTAAAAAACATGAAATCCCCTCCTGCAAAATAACAGCAAATGGCACAACCTTGACACAGGTTGAGAAATTCAAATACCTGGGAACGATCATTTCATCAGACGGCAGATGCACATCAGAAATAGCCGGCAGAATCAGCCAAGCCAAAACAGCATTCAAGAAGATGACAAGCATTCTTACCAACAAATGCCTAGCCTATCAATTAACATCAGGAAGAGAGTTCTTGAATGTTATATAGAACCAATACTGTTGTACGGATGCGAGGCATGGACAGTCAACAAACAAAGCCAGAACAAGATTGAGGCAGCCGAGATGTGGTTTCTAAGAAGAATGTTGAGAGTTCCATGGACAGCAAAGAAAACAAACGAGACAGTCTTGATGGAGGCAGACACAAGTAGATCACTCATAAGGAAGATTAGGAAAAGACAGGCAACATTTATAGGCATTTTATGAGGAAGGGGGATTTGGAGCACCTGGTCACAATGGGAAAGCTTGAGGGAAAGAGAGCACTGGGTAGACCCAGGGAGAAAATGCTGGACGGACTTGCAGAATGGCTGGGGACGGGGAGGGTGGGAGAAATGCTAGGGGCAACGAGAGATAGAGGCAGATGGAAGTCCATGATCGCCAACGCCATGCGGCAGGGCACCTGATGATGATGACCTTAATTTAATGGCCACAGAATCTGCCACAGTTTTTACATGCGATGATGTCGATGAGGATGGTAATCATGACGCTATGGAGTTCCATCTAGGATTGAGACTGCGTGACAAGGCTGTACTCTGTGCTTAATATCGTATCCTGTCGTCAACCAGGCCCGAGAGATACAGACACCTGCGGCGCTGGTCAGAAGATTTGAACAACACCCTCAATTACGCATCTGTGAAGTGGATGAGACTCGACTGTGTGGTCCCAGTCTTCCCAATGAGCCCATAGCACGCCCAACTGTGGGTAGACGTCAGTTGAAACCGAAAATTCGCAGAATGGTTTTTAAAGGGACAGAAGGGGATTGGAACCCACAACCCTCCGGTCAGTGGTCCGTTGAGTTAACCACTACACCACTGCGGCTGGTTAATGAAATGTTTTAGATGAAATGTTATTACTCTGATGATCTTGTATTGGTTTTTGTTTCCTTTTACAAAGACACCGATGCCCGAATGGCATTTCGAGCCCCAGCCGAAGCATGGGCAGTATATCGAGCTCAGTGAGGACAGGATGACAGCACGGAGGGTGGATGGTGAAAGTCATGGCATCGTTGTTGCTGACCAAGAAATGATGGTCAATGAATTATTTGAGGTTAGTTTGAAATCAGTTTTGCTTGTTTCTTGGTTTTGTGATTATTTTCCCAATCATTGTTTCTGATTGTATGGTGATTGAATTTTTTTATATGGACTGTTTTGTTTGTTTGTGTTTTGCTATTATTGATGTTGTTGTTGATTTGTTTGCCCTGATTTTATTTCTTTGTATAGCATAAGGGTTGTGTAAGTGTTTTCCCCTCCAGAGTAACAGTGCTTGTAAAAGAGAGATTATTTCATATTGACATGGCAAGGTGACACACACACACACACACACACACACACACACACACACACACACACACACACCACACACACACTCTCTCTCTCTCTCTCTCTCTCTCTCTCTCTAGCTGTCTCTCTCTCTCATTCCGTCTGTATTTGTACTATGTAAGTAGCCTGTATACAATGAAAACCACTCTACTTCAGCTTCAGGGCCTGATAACTTTAATTTCCTTTTTGTTACAAACAGTTGACCTTTTCAGACAGTTGCTGTGTCCTTAGTTAGTTTCAAATTTATAAGGAAACAAGAAGAAGAAGAAGAAGCAGAAGAAGAAGAAGAACAACAACAACAACAACAACAACAACAAACAAACAAACAAACAAACAAAACAAAACAAACAAAGCAAAACAAAAACCTTTTTGAAATCATTAATTTCACAGACTTACGCTTGCCACAAGGACCGATGTGCATGAACAACAACAACAACGACGACATCAATAACAACAACGACGACAACAACAACAACAAGAAGAAACAAACAAATCGTTACTTACACAGACTTACGCTTGCTATAAGGACTGATGTGCATTAACAACAACAACAACAACAACAACAAGCAAACAAACAAAACAAAAACAAAAACCTTTTTTGAAATCATTACTCTCACAGACTTACATTTGCCATAAGGACTGATATGCATTAAAGATAATAATCTATTGTTACCTCTATGTAGCTTACATTTGTTTATCTGCTTATTGATCAACTGCTTTATTTATTATTTATTGATTATATTTTGTATAGGTGTGTATTGCACTGACAGGATCTTGAGGTGTTACCCAGTAATGGGTCCTTTGTACTATTTTATATGTGTCATTTTATCTCTCAAATTTCTTTACATTTTATTATTTTAAAGAGAGAACACATGTACGAATTATTAGCAAAGCATAGTTGCAACTACATCACGAAATTAAAATATATTTACATCATATTTCTAATAAATTCTCCACGAGTCGTGAAAGCCCCATTATTGTTTTAAAATGTGCAGTACAATAAAATCATTTTTCAATCCGTTTGACCAAAGTTAGAATTGTCTCAAGAGACTAACCAGACTCAGTAAACTTAAGCAGTGTGGAATGGAAAGCTTCTGGATATTTCCTGGCACTGACCTCAACGACAGAACATGGAAGTATGAGTAGGAGAAGAATGATAGAAAGGAGGAGAGCGTGTGTGTTTGTTATTGTTGGTGTTCTTCAGAAAAACAAATGGCACGTAGAATGCTGTTTGTGAATTTGCTTGAAACATCTGGTTTGAAAGGGATTTCGTGACTGGTTTTTCAATGCCCTGTCTGTGTACACTTTGACAGGCAGCCAACTGGCACAGAAGTCACTGTGGTCAGGCTGTCTGACGCCCAGTTGGAAAGTCTGATGACGATCCAGCTATGTTGCACCTGGTGGAAAAAGATGGACATTTTGTTATCGCCATGGTCAACATATGCACGACTGTTAGGGCCTGAATCCACTCGGCATACATATGCAAACAAAATACCAAATACGTACATTACAGACCCTGTAAAGGTGTAAGCATTCAGCACCTTATAGACAGATGACAATACCCAGCATATCATCATCATCATCATCAGGTGCCATGCCGCATGGCGTTGACGACCATGGACTTCCAACCATCTTTATTTCTCGTTGCCCCCAGCATCTCCCCCACCCTCCTCATCCCCAGCCACTCTGCAAGTCCGTCCAGCATTTTCTCCCTGGGTCTACCTGGTGCTCTCTTTCCCTCCAGCTTTCCCATTGTGACCAGGTGCTCCAAATCCCCCTTCCTCATAAAATGTTGCTTGTCTTTTCCTAATCTTCCTTATGAGTGATCTATTTGTGTCTGCCTCCATCAAGACTGTCGTTTTTTTTCTTTGCTGTCCATGGAACTCTCAACATTCTTCTGAGAAACCACATCTCGGCTGCCTCGATCCTGCTCTGGCTTTGCTTGCTGACTGTCCACGCCTCGCATCCGTACAACAGTATTGGTTCTATATAACATTCAAGGACTCTCTTTGTGATGTTAATTGATAGACATTTGTTGTCAAGAATGCTTGTCATCTTCTTGAATGCTGTTTTGGCTTGGCCGATTCTGCCAGCTATTTCCGATGTGCATCTGCCGTCTGATGAAATGACCGTTCCCAGGTATTTGAACTTATTAACCTGTGTCAAGGTTGTGCCATTTGCTGTTATTTTGCAGGAGGGATTTCATGTTTTTTACTGATCACCATGACTTCAGTCTTCCTGCTGTTTAGTTCCAGCCCCTTACCTTTGCTTTCTGTTTCTAGTATATTCACAAGGTTTTGTAGGTCCCTGTCATTTTCTGCAATTAGCACGGTGTCGTCTGCGTACCGAATGTTGTTTATCATTTTCCCTCCAACCTTTAATCCACGGTCTTCTTCTAGGTTTCTCATGATGTTTTCGCTATATAGTGAAAACAGATCTGGTGACAAAACACAACCCTGTCTGACTCCTCTTTTGATGTTTTGAAAAGAGCTTATATTGTTTTCTATTCTCATTGCAGCTGTTTGTTCCCAGTACATATTCCTGATTATTCGTAGATCTTTTCCATCGACACTGAGTCTCTCCAGTTGGTTGATCAATTCATCATGTCGTACCCGATCGAAAGCCTTGGTATAGTCAACAAAGCATAAATACAAATCTTTATTCATCTCAATTGACCTCTCTATTATAGTTCTTAGGATGTATATGGCATTAATAGTTCCTTTCCCCTCCACAAATCCACACTGTTCTTCTGCTATTTCTCTTTTGATTCTATTCCTTGTCCTCATAATGATTATTCTTAACAGGATTTTTGTTACATGACTCATCAAACTGATTGTGCGATGGAGTTCGCATTCTATAGCCCCTGTCTTCTTTGGAAGTGCAATGAAAATTGATTTTGGCATATCTTTGGGGATTTTTCCAGTGTCATAAATTTCATTTAGGAGGACTGTTATTTTTTTCTTGCCAAATTCCTCCAGGGCTTCAATCATCTCTGTAGTAATGTTGTCTGGTCCTGGGGCTTTTCCTGGATTCATCTTTTTCAGTGCTGCTCTAACTTTATCTTTCATTATGGGTGGTCCTTCAAAGTTCTTTTATATAATGTGTTCTTCGTTTCTGTCATCCTCAAAAAGGTCTTTAATGTACTCTCCCCATCTGTCTAATATTTTGTGTTACTTTCGATTTCAAGTAACCAGTTGATGTGCATGTATTTTTCCTGTGGACAATTTCTTCAATTCGTCCGTACATACCCTGAGGATCCATTTTGTGTCGTTCTTCTATCTCTTTGCATTTTGTGTTCAGCCAAGCTTCCTTAGCTTCATTGCACCTATACCGAATTTCTTTGTTTATCTTCCTGTAGATCTCCTCGTTTCTCTTTGCCTTCCTCCTTTCCTCCATCAGGCCCAATATTTCATTAGTCATCCAACTCTTTTTTGCTTTTCTATTTGCCTTAAGGATTTCTTCACAAGCTTCATTTATAGAACTTCTCAACTTTGTCCATTGTTCCTCACTGTCACCAACGTCTTCCAGAGCACTGAATTTGTTTTGAACACGTCCATTAAATATTTGACGTATCACTTCATCTGACTTTAAGAGTCCAAGGTTTAGTTTGATGTTGTTTTTGGTCTGTTTCCTTTTCCTCAATTTCAGCCTAAACCTTCCCACTACAGGATTGTGGTCACTGTTGCAGTCTGCGCCTGGTAGTGATTTTGCTGACAGTAAAGAATTTCTAAATCTTTTGTTGATCAGGATGTAGTCAATTTGATTTTTGGTGTTATCTCCTGGACTCATCCAAGCCCAGCATATACACCGTACAAAATGGACAGGTGAAAATACCCAGCATATACCCCGTACAAAGTGGACAGATGACAATACCCAGCATATACCCCGTACAAAATGGACAGGTGAAAATACCCAGCATATACCCCGTACAAAATGGACAGGTGAAAATACCCAGCATATACCCCGTACAAAATGGACAGATGACAATCATCATCGTCATCATCAGGTGCCCTGCCGCATGTCGTTGGCGACCATGGACTTCCAACCATCTCTATCTCTCGTTGCCCCCAGCATCTCCCCCACCTTCCTCATCCCCAGCCACTCTGCAAGTCCGTCCAGCATTCTCTCCCTGGGTCTACCCGGTGCTCTCTTTCCCTCCAGCTTTCCCGTTGTGACCAGGTGCTCCAAATCCCCCTTCCTCATAAAATGACCTATAAATGTTGCTTGTCTTTTCCTAATCTTCCTTATGAGTGATCTACTTGTGTCCGCCTCCATCAAGACTGTCTCGTTTGTTTTCTTTGCTGTCCATGGAACTCTCAACATTCTTCGTCTGCCTCGATCCTGCTCTGGCTTTGCTTGCTGACTGTCCACGCCTTGCATCCATACAACATTATTGGTTCTATACAGCATTCACGGACTCTCTTTCTGATGTTAACTGATAGGCATTTGTTGGTAAGAATGCTTGTCATCTTCTTGAATGCTGTTTTGGCTTGGCCGATTCTGCCAGCTATTTCCGATGTGCATCTGCCGTCTGATGAAATGACCGTTCCCAGGTATTTGAACTTATTAACCTGTATCAAGGTTGTGCCATTTGCTGTTATGACAATACCCAGCATATACCCGTACAAAATGGACAGATGACAATACCCAGCATATACCCCGTACAAAATGGACAGATCAAAATGCCCAGCATATACCCCATACAATCCCCACACCGAAAAACGAGCACGCTCAGCTATGTGGCAGGATATTCCCTTCAGATGGAGTATGCAGACTGTGCAGCCACGTGACACCTGATCAGTCATGCATCAAAACAATATTGCATGGAACACCACTACCACCACCACCACCAGCTTTGAGAGAGAACACCAACCAACCATCCAAACACATGAAAACAAAACCCCAAACAGACACAGTACAAACACAGTCTTCCAGGGTGATTTATATCCACCTTGGTTTTTTGTTTAGTGTGCAGCATTCCTGACCTGTTTATATTTCTAGCTCCTTACCATTGTCTTGTTGTGAATTGTGAAACAGGTGCAGATTCTCAGTGAAAGAGGCCCCCACTATTTTCCATGTGGAACTGTTCAGGAGACAGCAGATGGCTTCACACTGCCTGACACTGCTAAGGATGGATGGGACAGCGCCGTTGTGTTCTCTTACACAAACTTCATTTGTGGACAACAGGTAAACCTCTTCCGCAATCGTGGTCAACAACTCCAGCATGCATTCATATACATGTCTGTGAGCGGGCTTGTATGTGCAGTGCCAATTTTGGACCCCGCCATGCAGGCAGTCATACTCGGAGGTTTACATGCTGAGTATGTTTGTGTTTCCATAAACCACCAAAAGTGACATGGCTTACAGGATCTTTAACGTGTGTGTTTGATGTTTGTGTGGGTATGCACGTGAAATGTGGTTCGGGTATTTGTATATCTGCACATATGAAAAAATAGGAAGAAATCTGCCGACCGTTATTGACCAGGTGTTACTAGGGGCAGGGTTGAACTCAGAACTTCAAATTAGAATTCTGGTGTCGGATCCACAGGCGATCTTCCCATCAAGACGTCGACAAAATGGATTATGTTTTTCTGGGTGAAAATTACAGTGTATCCAGCCAGAGTGGCAAAGTGGTTAACGCGAAGTATTACTGAGTGGAAAGTTGTAAGTTCGAACACCCACCAGTCCTCCAACTCCAAATGTTATTATGGGATTTTTCATCCCTGCTTGGCTCCTACCTAGTACTGAGCATGCTATGGGCTCTTTGGGAAGACTGGGACTACACAGTTGAATTTTTTTAGGATCATTGCACTGAGGGAGGTTACCTTTGTGCTCATCATTTTTTCGTCCCATTTTCTACGCCACTTTAATGGCCACAGAAGCTGAAACAGTTTTTAATATGCAATGATGATGATGCCGATGTGGATGATAATCATGATGCCATGGAGTTCCATCTAGGATTGAGACTGCGTGACAGGGTTGTACTCTACGCTTACTATCATAATATATCCTGGCGTCAACCAGCCCGACAGATACAGTCAGAAGATTTGAGCAACACCGTCAGTGATGCATCCACGAAGTAATAATAATAATTACAATATTTAATAATAATCACAATATTTATATAGCGCAAAATCTTGATAAAATCAAATCTAAGCGCTGAAACAGACACACACGCACGCATGTACACACGCACGCACACACACACACACACACACACACACACACACACACACACACACACACATGGCTATAAATGGGGAGAAAGAATAAAAGCAGTGTAAAATTATAGAGAGCATATCATATACAATTATATATTACAATGTGATTCCCCTCCGAGTGGAGACAGGCTGCAGAGGGGGTTGAGTGAAGTCAGGATTTTATGCAGAGGAGAAAAGGTGAGTTTTGAGAGCGGACTTGAAGGAGGCAAAAGTTTGTTCCAGGAGAGTGGACCAGAAACAGAGAAGGCTCGTGGACCATAGGTATTGAGCTTAGTGCATGGAAAGCGAAAAGTCAGAGGATCGGAGGCAGAGCGGAGGGTACGTGAGGGAACATAGATCTCAAGTAGGTTTGACAGGTAATCGGGGATTGCGTTATTGAGGCCTTTGTAGCACATGGCGTCTAGTTTGTACTGTAAACTAGCTGGAATGAGTGGCCAGGGGTCTGGTGGTGTGCTGTAGTAAGCTGTAATGAGTGGCCTGGGGTCTGGTAGTGTGTTGTAGTAAGCTGGAATGAGTGGCCTGGGGTCTGGTGGT
>JAPXFY010000025.1:61487287-61494787 GCA_030674185.1 Monoplex corrugatus
TTTTTCTCTCTTGTAAGAAGAGATTTCATAAAGAGACTTTGTGGTTTCTATTAATGTTCTATTTACTGATGTCACAGTTAGCAATATGTCTCTGTTAATGATTTGTCTCTGTTGATGATTTGTCTCCCCAAAACATGCTGTGCTCTGTGCCTCTAAACAAGTGAACAAGCATACAGAGGTCTGTTGACTGTGAAGGCTGAAGCATTGACAGGGGAAAACCATTGTGTACAGACTGGTGTATAAACAGAACAGGCAACTGTTCTTGAACTATTCAGACATTGTCTTGTAATATTCTTTAGTGTTTCAAGATGTGTGTCCTATTGTATATTTTATTTAAATGCTTGTTTTCTGTCTTTGCTTTGCTTAATTCTGTATTATCAAGATTGTACCCCCATGAATGTTTTGTTTCCTCTAAAGCATTATCTATGTTTGTGCTGAACAAATGTGCCCACTATTACATAAAGTCTGGGTGGGGTAGAACCACAGAAAGACCCAAACCTGTATAAAAACCAGTCTCCAGGCATGGGAGTTAAGCGTTTCCCAATGATGACTGGGAGGTTGTGGATTGATTTCCCGGCAGTCCAGGCACTATTATTTCTCCTGAATACTTTTATCATCACAATCAAACAAGTATGGGCCCCAGATTTCTCGGAGAACTTCCTCCTCCAGGCCATATCTCGAGGTTTGACACTTTTCGATATCCAGAACCCTAATCGAGTCCCTGGCTAGGACCTTGTCCTCATCTTTTAAGCCCTAAGGAAACCTCGTTTTGAGCTATAGCCTCAGCATCTGTCTGTTAGCCAACAGCTGTGATGGCCATTCTACTTGCTCTGACCACTGGCAGATGCACAAGTGAATTACGTGACCTTACTGGTGCACCATAGGACTGCTTGTCATCCAGATGGCTGTGTCCCCTTCCTTCCCTCCAGACTTAGGGGCAAAAGATGAACTTCAAGATGAATCTTCAACTCTTTTGTCCATTTACGTCTTATCCAGAATTTTGAAATAGTTGGATGAAGAGCACTGTTTTTGCCCAGAACGCTGCTTCAAGTTGTTTTGGATTTGCATGAAAAACCAGCGCACTGCATGTGGATGTCTGTTCATGTCCAATGAGAATTACAACAAAGACATTGCCTTTGAAACAGTGTCCCAACGGATTTCTCTGACGGTGTCCCGGATGTATCAATCCACCGGTAAAGCCATGGACATACTAAATCCTCGGGTTCATGAGGTCCGCTCTCTTGCCACTTCTTGGCCTTTTCCATTCTGTTCCCCGCAGAGACATCAAGTCTTCGTAGATGCGCACTGGCCCTCACAGAATCCGTTATCATACATTAGCATAGGGATCATGACATGACCGGTGCAGCAGGTTCTTTTGGAACCTCCTCTGTGGTGGCAAACTTTATCATCTTCACCCCTAGACTCTCCGTTCAAACCAAGGTGGCAACACGCCCCTCCTTCATTGTTTAAATTTTGTCTTGATTCCATGGGGATGTAACTGAGGATTTTTCCTTAATCCCTGTTTAGCTGAATATACTTACCGTGTCAGATCCTAACTTGCGTCCTTCCGTCTTGACTTGCATTGCTTTGGTCTTCACAAGAAAACTGTTCTGAAATGCCATGGAATGAAAGGCAATGGTCTAGGACGGACTAGCTCAATGCAGAGGGCGCTCATTGGTCTGCGGATAGCGTGAGCCCAGGAACATCTATTGACCGAAATGTGGCCAGACAGAACGGCCTACTCAGTGATGGTAGTAATGTACCGATGTGGTAAGTATGTTTAGCTAAACAGGGATTTAGGGAAAAGAATCAGTCTACCACAGCGTGGTGCCGAGTTTTTATGAAGAGTATGAAGTGCTTGGATTGTCTCTTCCTGCACGATTTCTTTCTTACACAGTCTTCTTTCCAAGTGAATGATAAGACTGGATATTTTTATTTCCTGATAATATGTCATGGTTTGTTGCTATGTATGATTTGTATTTTGTTTGGTTTGTTGCTAGGAATGATTTGTATTTTGTTTGGTTTGTTGCTATGTATGATTTGTATTTTGTATGGTTTGTTGCTAGGAATGATTTGTATTTTGTTTGGTTTGTTGCTAGGAATGATTTGTATTTTGTTTGGTTTGTTGCTAGGAGTGATTTGTATGTTGTGTGGTTTGTTGCTAGGAATGATTTGTATTTTGTTTGGTTTGTTGCTATGTATGATTTGTATTTTGTTTGGTTTGTTGCTAGGAATGATTTGTATTTTGTATGGTTTGTAGCTAGGAGTGATTTGTATTTTGTGTGGTTTGTTGCTAGGAATGGTTTGTATTTTGTGTGGTTTGTTGCTAGGAGTGATTTGTATTTGTGTGGTTTGTTGCTAGGAATGGTTTGTATATTGTGTGGTTTGTTGCTAGGAGTGATTTGTATTTGTGTGGTTTGTTGCTAGGAGTGATTTGTATTTTGTGTGGTTTGTTGCTAGGAATGGTTTGTATTTTGTGTGGTTTGTTGCTAGGAGTGATTTGTATTTGTGTGGTTTGTTGCTAGGAATGATTTGTATTTTGTTTGGTTTGTTGCTAGGAATGATTTGTATTTTGTATGGTTTGTTGCTAGGAATGATTTGTATTTTGTTTGGTTTGTTGCTAGGAATAATTTGTATTTTGTTGCTAGGAATTTGTATTTGTGTGGTTTGATGCTAGGAATGATTTGTGTTTTGTTTGGTTTGTTGCTAGCAATGATTTGTGTTTTGTTTGGTTTGTTACTGTCAAGCTCGCTAAGGCTTGAACTACAGGGGAAAGACAGAGACACAGACCTACCAAAAATAACATGCCTGTTTATGACTAAATGAAGAAATCCTTGGATACATTACAGTTACACAAGTTTTATTACAGACATATCAGACAACATGACGCATCATCCACACAAATTACGTATGTAATTCTAACATGAATAAGAGTGGCACCACAAAAAAAATCCAACAGTTTTATACATTTGCTATAGGTGGCACTCTGAAACCAACACATTCAAGAATTCACATAGAAACATAGCAAACTCACACACTCACAGCAATGTTTGAGTCCATACGAAGATTTTGGTCCCTAGGGTGTTCCTATGCTAGGGTTACTATTAACAAAGAGTCATTGAAGCATACATGGAATCCTGTGAAGGGTGGCACCAGTGAAACGAACCGGGTAGAACGGCTGGGCTGTAAGCTCGTGGCATGGAAGCACCGCCGATCTTGCTGGAAGACGCAGATGTAGAAGCCTCTCCAGTCGCACCTGCCTCATATGCTCGTAACGTTTTCCGGAGCTCGGACTCGTGTACTTCGTCGTCGGGCCAGGACTACCAGGACAGCAGTGACGACTGGCGCAGGACACGGATGATCTTCTCCCCTCATGCTGGCGAATCTCTGAATACGTCCTCCCTTACTGACCCATAGACAGACAATCAGCTATGAACCCAACCTAGCAACCCAAACTATACATCAACAGCAACAAAGGAGAGTAAACGACTATTCACTGCTGGATACATGCCTGACAACGACACCAAATACACTGTACTCTCACACACAACGTTGACGAAATTTGGAGTGACTGACAAATGCTCCCGCTGCATACCGTCCGTAGCAGAGGTAAAATAACAGGCGTCACACATAGACCTCCACAAACTTCATACAACTACACAGACCAACAACGAAATGACTGACCCTTAAACCCTCCACATACCGTCTGTAGCAGAAGAAAATACAGGCATCGAGTCGCTTCTGGTTTCATGCCAAAGATACATAGACCTCCACAAAACTCCACACAACTACGCAGACCAACAAAATTCAGATACCTCTACCCACTTCTGGGACATGAAATCCAACTACAAGTGGTGACTGACCAGCAACTGGCCCTATCCTCCCAATCTGCAAACCATCTGTTGCAGAAGAAGGCTCCACACCAAATAAACTAACAACACTGACCAGCAACTGGCCCTATCCTCCCAACAGCAAACCGTCTGTCGCAGAAGAAAGCCCGACACCAAATAAACTAACAATTCTGACCAGAAACTGGCCCTATCCTCCCAACAGCAAACCGTCTGTCGCAGAAGAAAGCCCGACACCAAATAAACTAACAACTCTGACCAGCAACTGGCCCTATCCTCCCAACAGCAAACCGTCTGTCGCAGAAGAAAGCCCCACACCAAATAAACTAACAACTCTGACCAGCAACTGGCCCTATCCTCCCAACAGCAAACCGTCTGTCGCAGAAGAAAGCCCCACACCAAATAAACTAACAACTCTGACCAGCAACTGGCCCTATCCTCCCAACAGCAAACCGTCTGTCGCAGAAGAAAGCCCCACACCAAATAAACTAACAACTCTGACCAGAAACTGGCCCTATCCTCCCAACAGCAAACCGTCTGTCGCAGAAGAAAGCCCCACACCAAATAAACTAACAACTCTGACCAGCAACTGGCCCTATCCTCCCAACAGCAAACCGTCTGTCGCAGAAGAAAGCCCCACACCAAATAAACTAACAACTCTGACCAGCAACTGGCCCTATCCTCCCAACAGCAAACCGTCTGTCGCAGAAGAAAGCCCACACCAAATAAACTAACAACTCTGACCAGCAACTGGCCCTATCCTCCCAACAGCAAACCGTCTGTCGCAGAAGAAAGCCCCACACCAAATAACTAAACACACTCTGACCAGCAACTGGCCTATCTCCCAACAGCAAAACGTCTGTCGCAGAGAAAGCCCACACCAAATAAATAAAAACTCTGCAGCAACTGGCCCATCCTCCCACCCAAAACCGTCTGTCGCAGAAGAAAAGCCCCGACCCAAATAAAATAAACAACTAGACCAGCAACTGGCACTATCACTCCCAACAGCAAACCGATGAACGATAACCCACACCCAAAGAAATAACAACTCTGCAGCAATCATACCTCCCAAACCCAACCTACGCAGAAAAGCACCACACAATAACTACAAACTGACCAGCAACTGGCCTATCCTCCCATCGCAAACTCTGTGCAGAAGAAGCCCACACCAATAAACTAACAACCTGACCAGAACTGGCCCTATCCTCCAACAGCAAACGTCTGTGCAGAAGAAAGCCACACCAAATAAACTAACAATCTGACCAGAAACTGGCCCTATCCTCCAACAGCAAACCGTCTGTCGCAGAGAAAGCCCACACCAAATAACTAACAACTCTGACAGCAACTGGCCTATCCTCAACAGAACCGTCTGTCGCAGAAGAAAGCCCCAACCAATAAACTAACAACTCTGACCAAACTGGCCCTATCCTCAACAGCAAACGTCTGTCGCAGAAGAAAGCCACACCAAATAAACTACAACTCTGACCAGCACTGGCCCTATCCTCCCAACGCAAACCGTCTGTCGCAGAAGAAAGCCACACCAAATAAACTAACAACTCTGACCAGAACTGGCCCTATCCTCCCACAGCAAACGTCTGTCGCAGAAGAAAGCCCCACACCAATAAACTAACAACTCTGACCAGAAATGGCCTATCCTCCAACAGCAACCGTCGTCGCAGAAGAAAGCCCACACCAAATAAACTAAACTCTGACCAGCAATGGCCCTATCTCCCACAGCAAACCGTCTGTCGCGAAGAAAGCCCACACAATAAACTAACAACTTGACCAGCAACTGGCCCTATCCTCCCAACAGCAAACCGTCTGTCGCAGAAGAAAGCCCACACCAAATAAACTAACAACTCTGACCAAACTGGCCCTATCTCCCAACAGCAAACCGTCTGTCGCAGAAGAAAGCCCCACACCAAATAAACTAACAACTCTGACCAGCAACTGGCCCTATCCTCCAACAGCAAACCGTCTGTCGCAGAAGAAAGCCCCACACCAAATAAACTAACAATCTGACCAGCAACTGGCCCTATCCTCCCAACAGCAAACCGTCTGTCGCAGAAGAAAGCCCACACCAAATAAACTAACAACTCTGACCAGCAACTGGCCCTATCCTCCCAACAGCAAACCGTCTGTCGCAGAAGAAAGCCCCACACCAAATAAACTAACAACTCTGACCAGCAACTGGCCCTATCCTCCCAACAGCAAACCGTCTGTCGCAGAAGAAAGCCCCACACCAAATAAACTAACAACTCTGACCAGAAACTGGCCCTATCCTCCCAACAGCAAACCGTCTGTCGCAGAAGAAAGCCCCACACCAAAAAACTAACAACACTGACCAGCAACTGGCCCTATCCTCCCAACAGCAAACCGTCTGTCGCAGAAGAAAGCCCCACACCAAATAAACTAACAATTCTGACCAGCAACTGGCCCTATCCTCCCAACAGCAAACCGTCTGTCGCAGAAGAAAGCCCCACACCAAATAAACTAACAACTCTGACCAGCAACTGGCCCTATCCTCCCAACAGCAAACCGTCTGTCGCAGAAGAAAGCCCCACACCAAATAAACTAACAACACTGACCAGCAACTGGCCCTATCCTCCCAACAGCAAACCGTCTGTCGCAGAAGAAAGCCCCACACCAAATAAACTAACAACTCTGACCAGCAACTGGCCCTATCCTCCCAACAGCAAACCGTCTGTCGCAGAAGAAAGCCCGACACCAAATAAACTAACAACTCTGACCAGCAACTGGCCCTATCCTCCCAACAGCAAACCGTCTGTCGCAGAAGAAAGCCCCACACCAAATAAACTAACAACTCTGACCAGCAACTGGCCCTATCCTCCCAACAGCAAACCGTCTGTCGCAGAAGAAAGCCCCACACCAAATAAACTAACAACTCTGACCAGCAACTGGCCCTATCCTCCCAACAGCAAACCGTCTGTCGCAGAAGAAAGCCCCACACCAAATAAACTAACAACTCTGACCAGCAACTGGCCCTATCCTCCCAACAGCAAACCGTCTGTCGCAGAAGAAAGCCCGACACCAACTAACAATTCTATTGCTCTACACCAACACAACAAGTTCCCAGAACACTGTTCACAGAACTTGCACAGAGAAACACGAAATTCCACACACACCAGACCCACGTAAAACATATCTTAGGCCACAAACACAAGTTAACAGAGCTGTTCACAATCCCCGTGCAAAAGTACACACAAATACACTCACACAGACACAGGTAAACTACAGCTGGACAGGTGAGTTTTGACCCAGTTGGCCAAAATTCCACACACACACACACTGACCCAACCAAACACTCCTGTCCCCAAACAAAAAGAAAAGAGGAAAACATATAAAGATGAACAAAACTACCGTGACAGTTACTAGGTATGATTTGCATTTTGTGTGGTTTGTTGCTTGGAATGATTTGTATTTGATTGGATAATTGGTAGGTATGATTTGTATTTTGTGTGGTTTGTTGCTTGGAATGATTTGTATTTGATTTGGTTTGTTGCTAAGAATGACTTGTATTTTGTGTGATTTGTTGCTAGGAATGATTTGTATTTTGTTTGCTTTGTTGCTTTGGAATGATTTGTATTTTGTTTGGATTGTAGCTAGGAATGATTTGTATTTTGTTTAGTTT
>JAPXFY010000025.1:61499787-61509635 GCA_030674185.1 Monoplex corrugatus
GTGGCTACGTAAGTGATACGATGCTGGTGTGAGCCAACGTTGATTCTTCGAATTATCACTGCAGTGTGTAATTTTCGCCAATAAATGGCATCATCAGGATCATATCATATATTCTGAAAATAGAAACAAAACACCTTTTGTTGAGGAAACAGTAAACATGAAATGGGGACAAGCGTAAGCAGTCATGTTTATTGTTTCCTTAAGAAACGTTTAAGTTTCAGTTTCAGTTTCTCAAGATGTCTCTGCGCTCAGAACGAATTCCACATGCCCTAACGTCACACGTGCCATGTGCATGGTGATCATGGCACAAGCCTTAAGCCTGCACATAAACCCATGAGCTGGACAGGTGCCATGTGTATGGTGATCATGGCACAAGCCTTAAGCCTGCACATAAACCCATGAGCTGGCCAGGTGCTATGTGTATGGTGATCATGGCACAAGCCTTAAGCCTGCACATAAACCCATGAGCTGGCCAGGTGCCATGTGTATGGTGATCATGGCACAAGCCTTAAGCCTGCACATAAACCCATGAGCTGGCCAGGTGCCATGTGCATGGTGATCATGGCACAAGCCTTAAGCCTGCACATAAACCCATGAGCTGGCCAGGTGCCATGTGTATGGTGATCATGGCACAAGCCTTAAGCCTGCACATAAACCCATGAGCTGGACAGGTGCCATGTGTATGGTGATCATGGCACAAGCCTTAAGCCTGCACATAAACCCATGAGCTGGCCAGGTCCTGAGTTGGAGTGTTAATGACGTATCACCATTGCTTTACTTGGTAATCGGTCCCTGGAATTTATTCTCTTTTCATAAATATTGAATTCCACAAGACTGCTTTCCTAGATTTAAGACTATACTTGCCTCACACTTTCTTTTTCATATTGTTTTCTTCTGATGTTGACTGTGTGCTCTGTTAGCTGTTTTGGTGATGTCTGCACACTTGACGGAGTTCTGCTGCCTTAGGTTTGGATGGCTTCCTCTACACATGTGTGGATGCCTCTGTCCTCTTGCTGTCTCAAGCAGCAGGTCTGAAAGGTATAGCCTGCTTTGGGAGTACTGGGACTTCCCACTGAAGACCTAAAATCTGATAGAGTGCTCTGGGAGTACTGGGACTTCCTACTGAAGGACCTAAAGTCTGATAGAGTGCTCTGGGAGTACAGGGCCTTCCTACTGAAGGACCTAAAGTCTGATAGAGTGCTCTGGGAGTACATGGCCTTCCTACTGAAGGACCTAAAGTCTGATATAGTGCTCTGGGAGTACAGGGCCTTCCCACTGAAGGACCTAAAGTCTGATAGAGTGCTCTGGGAGTACAGAGCCTTCCTACTGAAGGACCTAAAGTCTGATAGAGTGCTTTGGGAGTACATGGCCTTCCTACTGAAGGACCTAAAATCTGATAGAGTGTTCTGGGAGTACAGGGCCTTCCTACTGAAGGACCTAAAGTCTGATAGAGTGCTCTGGGAGTACAGGGCCTTCCTACTGAAGGACCTAAAGTCTGATAGAGTGCTCTGGGAGTACTGGGCCTTCCTACTGAAGGACCTAAAGTCTGATAGAGTGCTCTGGGAGTACAGGGCCTTCCTGCTGAAGGACCTAAAGTCTGATAGATTGCTCTGGGAGTACAGGGCCTTCCTACTGAAGGACCTAAAGTCTGATAGAGTGCTCTGGGAGTACAGGGCCTTCCTACTGAAGGACCTAAACCTGATAGAGTGTCTGGGAGTACAGGGCCTTCCTACTGAAGGACCTAAAGTCTGATAGAGTGCTCTGGGAGTACAGGGCCTTCCTACTGAAGGACCTAAAGTCTGAAAGTGCTCTGGGAGTACAGGGCCTTCCTACTGAAGGACCTAAAGTCTGATAGATTGCTCTGGGAGTACAGGGCCTTCCTACTGAAGGACCTAATGTCTGATAGAGTGCTCTGGGAGTACAGGGCCTTCCTACTGAAGGACCTAAAGTCTGATAGAGTGCTCTGGGAGAGCACCATGGACTGCTACCCAATCGACAGCAGTTTTCTTCTTTCCCCTTTTTATTTCAGTTTTTCTGTCTTCTGTTTCATTTTTGCGTTGTAGATCAGGCACTTCATTCTGTCGAGAAAGACTCCCTGTGGGGATGCCGGGGGCTCTTTCAGTACAAATATTATCCCCACCTTCTGGACATTCTGTGCTAGGAATTTCCTCTTTTCTGTCACTCTCTTTGTTTCTGTCTTATCCCTTTGATTTCTTCATTTCTTCCTATCATTTTCTGCCTTGCTGGTTCATTTACCTGTATGTGTTCAGTAAAGTCTTAAAACCTTCTCCTAGGATTGATAATTGGATACATGTTTTTAAGTGTATTTTTGGCCCTAGGTAAATGAGATGTACGCAAGCCATTTTAGGTAAGTTAGGCCCGTTTCTATGTATATTTCAGTGTCCATATCTACACTTAAAATTGTATTCAGGTTTGTTTTTTAAATCCTCCGTATGATAAATTGGACGAAGTGGTCAACGCCAGGGGCATGTCCTTAGATTAAGTGCGCGAATGCATTGATATTTGTACTTTTTTTCTTTTTCCCTGTTGAAGTATTGTATAGGTTTTGAAACGGTTATAGTCCTGATATGGCTCTGTGCAGTCGGCTGGGCTTTAAACAAAAATAACAATAGCAATGTCAAGGATGATGTCTATTTTGTCTGCATCCTTTCGTCTTTCTCCCATTGCAAGGGAAACAATCCTGCTTTACCTTTCTTGGAGTTGTAAGAATAAAATCACATTTACTTCCCTTGGCAATCGATTCCCCAGGCAGTCATTCTCTTTTCATTCATACCATTGAATATTTTGTAAGAGGCAAAAAAGAATGACTTTACTTAGTATTGGTTTAATTAGTCCCGGACTATGCAGCTACAACAGTATGTGATCCCTGCCATAAACAAGACCTTATTTTATAGCGTTGCTACTTTCTCAGCTCACAGGCACACAGGCGAGTGGCCTACACCTTGGACCCAGTCACTGATCGTCCGTCACCCTTCCTATGAGAAGACTTCTCCACCACTGCAAGAAGTACTGCACTAACAGTTTGGTCATGCCGGCTAGGTGTTGCTCAAAATCATTATGAACGCAGTACAGCCGCTAGCAGATACCATCATTGATGAACAACAGGCTGTATTCCTTGAGGACAGACATACCATCGAACAGATGTTTAACCTGCATAACCTTTGAAAAACATATCTCCAGCATCAGAGGGAATTTACCACCTCTTGAGATTTCAACAAGGCGTTTGACAGAGTCTGGTGGTAGGCATTGTGAGCCACAGTGAAGAAATTTGATAGCAGGCACACACAAATCTGTCTCTGTCTCTGTCTCTGTCTCTGTCTCTGTTCTGTCTCTGTTGCTGTCACTGTCACTGTCTCTGTCTCTGTCTCTGTCGCTGTCTGTCTGTCTGTCCCGTCTTCTGTCTGTCTCTTCTTTATCTTGTCTTTGTCTCTTCTCTCTGTCTCTGTCTCTGTCTCTGTCACTGTCTCTGTCTCTGTCGCTCTCTTCTCTGTCTCTTTATCTGTCTTTGTCTCTCTCTCTCTGTCTCTTCTCTGTCATGTCTCGTCGTGTCTCTGTCTCTGTCGCTCTGCTCTCTCTCTCTCTTCTCTCTCTGCTCTCTCTTGTCTCTCTTCTCTCTCTTCTCTCTGTCTTTCTCTTTCTGTTTCTGTGTCTTTTATCTCTCTTTGTCCTCTCTCTGTGTCTTTCTCTGTGTCTGTCTGTCTGTCTGTCTCTCTCTTCTCTCTCTCTCTCTCTTTCTCTCTCTTCTTTCTCTGTTCTGTGTCTCTTTTCTTCTTGTCTGGTCTGTCTGCTCTCTCTCCTCTCTCTCCTCTCTCTCTCTCATCTCTTATTCATGTATAAAAACAATAAACATTCGGTTTCACAAAAGCAACAGAAGAACAACAAAGAACAAAAATTAAAAGATGACATTTAGCAAATATGTACAACTTTGAGACAGGACAGAAGACAGACAGACAGGGACAGACAGACAGACAGACAGGACAGACAGACAGACAGACTGATTGGAGAGAGATGGGTCCAGTACAATGTTTATTTACAAACAAATCGCCAAAATCCTCAGCATTGAAAATGTTACAATAGTATACAAATGACATGTTTCAGAATAAACCCATTTTTACAAAGTATTAATATGCGGTGTCGGGATCATCATTAATGTGTTTGTAATTAAAATCATTTCGTTTCAATCAACCTCTTTATTTCACCTCAATCAATTCATATAAAGCCATTTTCTGATGTGAAGTATGACTCGTCAAGATTTAAGTGTAATGTTGTGTCCTCAATTCTTTAAAACCGTTTCCGAATTTGAAATTTAAATCGTCAAGATCAAGTTTGACATTGTGTCTTTCAGTTCTGCGTCAATATATGTCAGCCACTGTTTGAATACAGAAAGTAAACTAAAGAATTGCCAGTCTATGCAGTGGAAACGTATTGTTTTTGCCGGTGAAATAATTAAAATCGACTACTGAATAACAGCAAATGGCACAACTTGACACAGGTTGATAAATTCAAATACCTGAGAACGATCATTTCATCAGACGGCAGATGCACATCAGAAATAGCCGGCAGAATCGGCCAAGCCAAAACAGCATTCAAGAAGATGACAAGCATTCTTACCAACAAATGCCTATCAATCAACATCGGGAAGAGAGTCCTTGAATGTTATATAGAACCAATACTGTTGTATGGATGCGAGATGTGGACAGTCAACAAACAAAGCCAGAACAAGAATGAGGCAGCTGAGATGTGGTTTCTGAGAAGAATGTTGAGAGTTCCATGGACAGCAAAGAAAACAAACAAGACAGTCTTGATGGAGGCAGACACAAGTAGATCACTCATAAGGAAGATTAGGAAAAGACAGGCAACATTCATTGGCCATTTTATGAGGAAGGGGGATTTGGAGCACCTGGCCACAACGGGAAATCTGGAGGGAAAGAGAGCACCAGGTAGACCCAGGGAGAAAATGCTGGACGGACTTGCAGAGTGGATGGGCACGAGGAGATGCTAGGGACAACGAGACAGATGAAAGTTCATGATCGCCAACGCCAAGCGGCAGGGCACCTTATGATGATGACTGAATCTTGCTAGGGCTGAACAATTAAACTACAATGGAGTCACTTTGGACAGTAGGCACACCTGGAAGTCACATATTGTACGAGCGAAAGCTAAGGCCAGGTGCAAGCAAACGATCGATAGGAAGCTGAAAGACACAACTTGCGTAGGTAACAAGAAGATATCAAAAGCAGTGTACCGTAAACAATCAGGACCCACCTCGAATATGGATCCACTGTGTGGACAACCTTATCCAAGACCAACCTGCACAGAACACAGAAGATGATAGTCGTCCCTTTCTGTCTGGGCATGACCTGGCCAGCTCGTGGGTTTATGTGCAGGCTTAAGGCTTGTGCCGTGATCATTCTGGATCTTCACCATCACATGGCACCAGTGACGTTAGTGCATATGGAATTCATTCCGAGTGCTGAAACATCATCTTGAGAAATTGAAACTGAAACAAACTGTGGCATGAATAGTGACATGATGTGCTGTGAACAAAGCACAGAACCAGGTCATCAGATTCATGACTGATGCATGAGGTCTACCCCTGTCCACAATATGAAGACACTTACAAGAATCCAGCTTCTGCACTACGGAAGGGATGCAAAGAATAGGACGCTATCTGAGAAGTTCAGGTGTTCGACGGATCATTCCATGAAGCAGACATTGGATTGTCTGACCCAAAATGACTTGATACAGAGAAGTTGTGTCCACAGAACAAGAGGCTACTGTAGCATCAGTGCCAGCCACTGCCAGTGGAAACATTTTTGTCGTCTGGTTTCCAACTCTCAGAACTGTAGACGCCAGAACAGCCAGATGTTGGAGCTTGATCAGGAAGGATTCAGAACAGCTAGATGTTGGAGCTTGATCAGGAAGGATTCAGAACAGCTAGATGTTGGAGCTTGATCAGGAAGGATTCAGAACAGCTAGATGTTGGAGCTTGATCAGGAAGGATTCAGAACAGCTAGATGTTGGAGCTTGATCAGGAAGGATTCAGAACAGCTAGATGTTAGAGCTTGATCAGGAAGGATTCAGAACAGCTAGATGTTGGAGCTTGATCAGGAAG
The DNA here is from genome assembly GCA_030674185.1 of Monoplex corrugatus. Classification (NCBI taxonomy): domain Eukaryota; kingdom Metazoa; phylum Mollusca; class Gastropoda; order Littorinimorpha; family Ranellidae; genus Monoplex; species Monoplex corrugatus. The sequence goes on from JAPXFY010000025.1 coordinate 61,505,924, forward strand.
GATTCAGAACAGCCAGATGTTAGAGCTTGCTCAGGAAGGATTCAGAACAGCTAGATGTTGGAGCTTGATCAGGAAGGATTCAGAACAGCTAGATGTTGGAGCTTGATCAGGAAGGATTCAGAACAGCTAGATGTTGGAGCTTGATCAGGAAGGATTCAGAACAGCTAGATGTTGGAGCTTGATCAGGAAGGATTCAGAACAGCTAGATGTTGGAGCTTGATCAGGAAGGATTCAGAACAGCTAGATGTTGGAGCTTGCTCAGGAAGGATTCAGAACAGCTAGATGTTAGAGCTTGATCAGGAAGGATTCAGAACAGCTAGATGTTGGAGCTTGCTCAGGAAGGATTCAGAACAGCTAGATGTTGGAGCTAGCTCAGGAAGGATTCAGAACAGCCAGATGTTGGAGCTTGCTCAGGAAGGATTCAGAACAGCTAGATGTTGGAGCTTGCTCAGGAAGGATTCAGAACAGCCAGATGTTAGAGCTTGCTCAGGAAGGATTCAGAACAGTTAGATGTTGGAGCTTGCTCAGGAAGGATTCAGAACAGCTAGATGTTAGAGCTTGATCAGGAAGGATTCAGAACAGCCAGATGTTAGAGCTTGCTCAGGAAGGATTCAGAACAGCCAGATGTTAGAGCTTGATCAGGAAGGATTCAGAACAGTTAGATGTTAGAGCTTGATCAGGAAGGATTCAGAACAGTTAGATGTTGGAGCTTGATCAGGAAGGATTCAGAACAGCTAGATGTTAGAGCTTGTTCAGGAAGGATTCAGAACAGTTAGATGTTGGAGCTTGCTCAGGAAGGATTCAGCTCACAGACAGTTCCATATGCACTCAACTCTAATCTGCTGGCAGTTATTTGGCAGACTCCTTGAGCCTGCGCTAGACTCTATGCGCTGAAATTGGGAGAAAGGGGGGGGGGGGAACCTATGAAACACTAAGTTGGCACCACAAGAATGATGGACACATTAAGATGGGCAGCCAACAGACCAGTGGACCTATGAAACACTAAGTTGGCACCACAAGAATGATGGACACATTAAGATGGGCAGCCAACAGGCCAGTGGACCTATGAAACACTAAGTTGGCACCACAAGAATGATGGACACATTAAGATGGGCAGCCAACAGGCCAGTGGACCTATGAAACACTAAGTTGGCACCACAAGAATGATGGACACATTAAGATGGGCAGCCAACAGGCCAGTGGACCTATGAAACACTAAGTTGGCACCACAAGAATGATGGACACATTAAGATGGGCAGCCAACAGACCAGTGGACCTATGAAACACTAAGTTGGCACCACAAGAATGATGGACACATTAAGATGGGCAGCCAACAGGCCAGTGGACCTATGAAACACTAAGTTGGCACCACAAGAATGATGGACACATTAAGATGGGCAGCCAACAGACCAGTGGACCTATGAAACACTAAGTTGGCACCACAAGAATGATGGACACATTAAGATGGGCAGCCAACACACCAGTGGACCTATGAAACACTAAGTTGGCACCACAAGAATGATGGACACATTAAGATGGGCAGCCAACAGGCCAGTGGACCTATGAAACACTAAGTTGGCACCACAAGAATGATGGACACATTAAGATGGGCAGCCAACAGGCCAGTGGACCTATGAAACACTAAGTTGGCACCACAAGAATGATGGACACATTAAGATGGACAGCCAACAGGCCAGTGGACCTATGATCACTAAGTTGGCACCACAAGAATGATGGACACATTAAGATGGGCAGCAAATAGGCCAGTGGACCTATGAAACAGTAAGTTGGCACCACAAGAATGATGGACACATTAAGATGGGCAGCAAATAGGCCAGTGGACCTATGAAACACTAAGTTGGCACCACAAGAATGATGGACACATTAAGATGGGCAGCCAACAGGCCAGTGGACCTATGAAACAGTAAGTTGGCACCACAAGAATGATGGACACATTAAGATGGGCAGCAAATAGGCCAGTGGACCTATGAAACAGTAAGTTGGCACCACAAGAATGATGGACACATTAAGATGGGCAGCAAATAGGCCAGTGGACCTATGAAACAGTAAGTTGGCACCACAAGAATGATGGACACATTAAGATGGGCAGCAAATAGGCCAGTTTTTTATGTTGCAGGCTGGGATTGAAGTCAAGACATCAGATCCTGAAATCCACACTAACGTTCTCCATGACACCTCAACACAAGTACAGAACGACACATCATGCCAGACTCTCACCCTCGCCATGACAGAAGACCGTTAGCCACAAGAAGCATGGATACATGCACACACTGATGGGTCGGCCACCAGTGTTACAATCAACATGGCGTGGATGGGGCGAGTAGGGGGTTGGGTGGTATCCTGTCAACTTCCCACAGGCTCAAAACAGAACTGCCAGTGTTCCTTAAAGTAAGCAATGCATCAGCTACCCAGCAAAAGCAAAGGCACTCGTACCAACATCCTCCATGGTTCAGACAGCAGAAGACACAGGCTGTCTAGTGGTCTTCATGTCAGATGGTCTTTCTGTTCTCCAGGCTGTGAACAGTGACAAACTTCCCCTCCTGACCGACGCCTTCAAGCAAAATCAGAAGAGCCACAAGAGCAGTCCTCCAGTAGATCCTTGCTTAGTGTGTGACACCACAAAGGTGGATGACGGTAGATGAACTGACGAAAAGAGGGACCAAGGAAGACACCCACACGATAACGTCAGGTACAGCGACCAGAAGACCATCATCACATCACTGTTTATGACACACAACCACACGATAACGTCAGCTACAGCGACCAGAGGACCATCATCACGTCACTGTTTATGACACACACAACCACACGATAACGTCAGGTACAGCGACCAGAGGACCATCATCACGTCACTGTTTATGACACACACAACCACACGATAGCATCAGGTACAGCGACCTGGGGACCATCATCACGTCACTGTTTATGACACAGACAACCACACGATAACGTCAGGTACAGCGACCGAGAGGACCATCATCACGTCACTGTTTATGACACACACAACCACACGATAACGTCAGGTACAGCGACCAGAGGACCATCATCACGTCACTGTTTATGACACAACAACCACACGATAACGTCAGGTACAGCGACAGAGGACATCATCACGTCACTGTTTTTGACACAGACAGAAAGGGACGACAACCACCTTCTGTCCAGACAGCACCAGTTATCACAGAAACCCCCCAGGTAAAAACAGGCCCATACCTGTACTTCAGATTGATGTATACGTAAGGGCTTATTATCCACAGAAAACACCGCCCCAGGTAGAAACAGGCCCATACCTGTACTTCAGACTGATGTACAGGTTTGGGCTATTATCACAGAAACCACCAGTGTTGATATACAGGCCCTAATACCTGTACTTCAGACTAAGCACAGAGGGCCTATTTCACCTGAGGGTTTCTGTGATAAAGCAATCCCAATGAGGCTTTGCCCCGGCCACCAGTTCAATGCTCAGATAAATCTATCGTGTCTGTCAAGTGGACCAGACAGTTCAACACATATTACAGTGATGTCACACATAATTATTACAGTGATGTCACACATATTACAGTGATGTCACACATATTACAGTGATGTCACACATATTACAGTGATGTCACACATATTACAGTGATGTCACACATATTACAGTGATGTCACACATAATACAGTGATGTCACACATATTACAGTGATGTCAC
>JAPXFY010000025.1:61509735-61519735 GCA_030674185.1 Monoplex corrugatus
CCCCTTCTTCCATCCCCCCGAAAATAAGGCTTGTTTTCACTTCGAATATAATTATTAATAGTATTTAGTCCTTCTAAATTTCTTTTTAGTTTACTTCTATGAGTGCAATGATCCTAAAAAATACACACACAAAATTCAATTTCTTTTACAACAGAAGCAAGACGGCTTCGTCTCTTCACACACGATAACAAAAGACTGTATCTTACACAAAAGTACAAAATCCACAATGTAATAAAATTATTCAAAGTATGCATAATCTATAGCAACTTGCAAGTATTTCAACAAAGCTAGGCACAGCAGTTCGGTATAAACAAGAATCAAATTCAGAATATTCATTTCAAGAACAAAATACTTTCGTTATTTCAAACAGATATTCACCAGAAAGATCACACACACACACAAACACTCGCGTACAAGATAATACAAGATTATTCTTTAAAAAATGAACCCTTTCTAATAACTTGAAAAATTTCAACAATCCTTCAACCAAGCAACAATCAAAGGTCTTCCATTGTTGGTGTAATGATGAGTTGTTTATTATTGTTATCATTATCATCGTCGTCATCATCATCATCATCTATCATCATCATCATCATCATCGTTTTCATCATTCTCATCATCATCCATCATTTTCATCATCACCATCATTATCATTATCATTGTCATCAGCATCAGCATCATTATTATTGATCTTGTTGTTATTATGATTATTATTATTATTATGTTATTATTATTATTGCTATTATTATCATTATTATGGTTATTAATAATAATATTATTATCTTATTATTATTGTTATTGTTATCATTATTATTAGTATTAGTATTACCATTATTATTATTATTATCATCATCATCATCATCATCATCATCATCATTATCATCATCATTCTTATTATTGCTAAATGTTCAGGCCAGGAAGAATGATTCGAAAATGCATTAAAAGCTTTAAGCATTCAATGTAGCGGGAACTAACCGTTTAGTGAGCGTACATCTTCACATCATACTGATCTTTAATACTGTGTATTATTTACATTCTGTTGTTTTGTCATAAAGGATTTGTCATGACAAATTCAGGCTTATTTACATTTTGTTGTTTGTCATAATGGATTTGTCATGACAAATTCAGGTTTATTTACATTCTGTTGTTTTGTCATAATGGATTTGTCATGACAAATTCAGGCTGCTCTCCACGTGGAGAGCACGTCGCCGCGATACAGTGCCACCCATTTTTCTATAAGCATGTAGTTTTGTTTACTTACGAAAATGGACTTTTCTATAAGCATGTAGTTTTGTTTACTTAAGAAAGTGGACTTTTCTATAAGCATGTAGTTTTGTTTATATACGAAAGTGGACTTTTCTATAAGCATGTAGTTTTGTTTACTTACGAAAGTGGATTTTACTACACAATGTTCAGGTTGTCAGGGACAATCCCTTCTGTAATCGTGGGATCTTTAACACGCGTGAGTTCGTGCCACACGCGGGACCTCGGCCTATTGTTTCATTCGAACACTAGCATCTAGATCACTAGGTTCTAGTAGAAATTGGGGGAGGGGGAGAAAAATCCCCGTAAGATCCGAACACGGATTTCTCTGTCCTAGGCAGGTCTTTAAACCATGAGGTCAAGCACTCCACTTACCATTACATCAGAAACATGTTTGTCCATCCTCACATCCAAATCAAACGTAGAAAATATGGAACAATGATCAGCTCATATACACATAACAAAATAACAATGGAAACAGCTAAATATCAGCGGTGTCATTGTCAAAAACCTTCACACTAGAAAACATTTGTTACAAGCTACATGTAATAGATAGTTCGCATGCCAAAAAGTGTTCAGAGTTGTCGTCCACCAATGCCTACTTACAGCCCGCCTCACTCAGTGTTTCAGCCAGGGATTGTTTTTAATCACATCGGGGTCTTTGTCCCCGTAGTCATAAGTTATTTCCTCTCCTTTGGCGAGGTGTCTGGCGGCGACCAGAATGAGGTGAGGTTGTTGGTCAACGGTGATCAGTTTGGCCTTACAGTTGCCTCGCCGGCTGTGGTTGACCAGTCTGCCCAGCTTGCCGTCGTCCTTGGTGGCATCAATGCTGGATTGGGGGGAGGGGGGATAAGTAAATGAATGACTACAATGAATGAAAGGGAAAGAAATGATCTCATTCGTTATCTTGAGCGGCAACATCAAATCACAGTCTACCACCTGAGGACAGGTACTGCCGCCAACTTCACGGATGTGTCGAGTGGGGTTGTCCCACACGGGTGAGCATCCATGACAGACAGAAAGACAGACAGACAGACAGGCAGACAGGCAAGCAGACAGACAGGTAGGCAGGCAGGCAGGCAGGCAGACAGACAGGTGGACAGACAGACAGGCAGGCAGGCAGGCAGACAGACAGACAGGTAGGCAGACAGGCAGGCAGGCAGGCAGACAGACAGACAGACATACTGACAGGCAGACAGACAGACAGACAGACAGCCATACAGAAGGACCACTCTCTCAGGAGCACGTTCTACCATCTTGCCCACTTTTTATCAGTGAAGGAAACGACCTGTAACCAACTGGAGACATTCTGGATGAGCAGCTCTGAGGCAATACAGACGATGTGATAAAAACCACATCCTACAGCCACATCACCCGAGGGGAGAACAGTGGCACAGTGGTTCAGACGTTCGCCTGTCAACATCTAAACTCGAGGTTCCAGGGTTCGCTTCCCGTAGAGGCCTCGACTTTTCTCCTCAGTTTGACCAGAAAATCCAACTGAACGTCTAGTGCCTCCGAAGGGGACGAAAAACGAGTCGGACCCGTGTGCTTTCTGGCTGCACACGCTTAAGATCCCACGGCAGTTGAAAATCCTGAAGAGCAGGGCATTGCCCGGCTGACTTGGTATAAAACATTGGAGAGATAGGTTGATTTCCCGGGTCCCACCTCTTGAAGACCAATTAACCTTCTTGAATTTCTGATGCCTTGGTAAAAAAAAAAAAAGTGAATATGAATTTGAAGCGAGGGAGAGGGGATGGGCGCCGCCATCATGGCGGGAAAAGTTGAGGTATCTGCCGCCTCTCTCCCCTACGACCCCAGGATTATGGAACTATCTAGGTAGGACCTCAGGACCTGGCCAACTCACGGGTTTATGTGCAGGCTCAAGGATTGTGCAATGATTATTCTGAGTTTTCTCCATCAAATGACACCTGTGATTTTAGTGCATATGGAATTCATTTCGAGCGCGGAGATGTCATCTTGTGAAATTGAAACTGACACTGAAACCAGACTGACTACATGAGGCGTAACAGTGTTCGAAAACAAATCAGACTTTTCTGTTTTATACTTCTTCACCTCGTTTGTAGTGGGAGTGTGGTAGCAAGATGAAGCTGACCATGTGCTGCTAGACGGGAATCCTGTTGTAGTCATGGTGTAGATGTGGTGTGTGTCTGTCACTTCATCACTTCATCCCTTCATCACTTCATCACTTCATCACTTCATCACTTCATCACATCATCACTTCATCACATCATCACTTCATCACTTCATCACTTCATCACGTCATCACTTCATCACTTCATCCAGCCAGTGCCGTCATCATCTTCCTCTGGTGTGTGTCTGTCACTTCATCATTTCATCACTTCATCACTTCATCACGTCATCCAACCAGTGCCGCCATGATCTTCCTCTGGTGTGTGTCTGTCACTTCATCACTTCATCACTTCATAAAGCCATCGCCGCTATCATCTTTCTCTGGTGTTGTAAAGTCCAACATTTACCTGGTTGACTGGTATCTGGTGTTGTAAAGTCCAACATTTACCTGGTTGACTGGTATCTGATGTTGTAAAGTCCAACATTTACCTGGTTGACTGGCATCTGGTGTTGTAAAGTCCAACATTTACTGGTTGACTGGCATCTGGTGTTGTAAAGTCCAACATTTATCTGGTTGACTGGCATCTGGTGTTGTACAGTCGGAATTTACCTGGTTGACTGGTATCTGATGTTGTAAAGTCCAACATTTACCTGGTTGACTGGCATCTGGTGTTATAATGTCCAACATTTACCTGGTTGACTGGCATCTGGTGTTGTAAAGTCCAACATTTATCTGGTTGACTGGCATCTGGTGTTGTACAGTCGGAATTTACCTGGTTGACTGGCATCTGGTGTTGTACAGTCGGAATTTACCTGGTTGACTGGCATCTGGTGTTGTAAAGTCCAACATTTACCTGGTTGACTGGCATCTGGTGTTGTACAGTCGGAAATTTACCTGGTTGACTGGCATCTGGTGTTGTAAAGTCCAACATTTACCTGGTTGACTGGCATCTGGTGTTGTAAAGTCCAATATTTATCTGGTTGACTGGCATCTGGTGTAAAGTCGGAATTTACCTGGTTGACTGGCATCTGGTGTTGTAAAGTCCAACATTTACCTGGTTGACTGGCATCTGGTGTTGTAAAGTCCAACATTTATCTGGTTGACGGGCATCTGGTGTAAAGTCGGAATTTACCTGGTTGACTGGCATCTGGTGTTGTACAGTCGGAATGTACCTGGTTGACTGGCATCTGGTGTTGTAAAGTCGGGAATTTACCTGGTTGACTGGCATCCTGGTCACGTGACCAAACCACTTGATCTCTTGTAGTGTGGTGTAACTGTCGACAGGTGTTGTTCCAACCATTTCTCAGATTTCTTGTTTCTAATTATGTCTCTTCCCATCTTTCCTGTTGCTCTTCAGAGACATCTCGTATAACAGACTGTGTTCTTCCTTCCATGGGTTCTGTTTCATGTCCATGTCTGGCACTGTGTTCTTCCTTCCATGGGTTCTGTTTCATGTCCATGTCTGGCACAGTGTTCTTCCTTCCATGAGTTCTGTTTCATGTCCATGTCTGGCACAGTGTTCTTCCTTCCATGGGTTCTGTTTCATGTCCATGTCTGGTACAGTGTTCTTCCTTCCATGGGTTCTGTTTCATGTCCATGTCTAGCACAGTGTTCTTCCTTCCATGGGTTCTATTTCATGTCCATGTCTGGCACAGTGTTCTTCCTTCCATGGGTTCTGTTTCATGTCCATGTCTGGCACAGTGTTCTTCCTTCCATGGGTTCTGTTTCATGTCCATGTCTGGTACTGTGTTCTTCCTTCCATGGGTTCTATTTCATGTCCATGTCTGGCATTGTGTTCTTCCTTCCATGGGTTCTATTTCATGTCCATGTCTGGCACTGTGTTCTTCCTTCCATGGGTTCTATTTCATGTCCATGTCTGGCACTGTGTTCTTCCTTCAATGGGTTCTGCTTGATATCCATGTCTGTATAGTGTTCTTCTTCCATTGGGGTTTCTGTTTCATGTCCATGTCTGGCACTGTGTTCTTTCTTCCATGGGTTCTGTTTATGTCCATGTCTGGCACTGTGTTCTTCCTTCCATGGGTTCTGTTTCATGTCCATGTCTGGTACTGTGTTCTTCCTTCATGGGTTCTATTTCATGTCCATGTCTGGCATTGTGTTCTTCCTTCCATGGGCTTCTGTTTCATGTCCATGTCTGGTACAGTGTTCTTCCTTCCATGGGTTTCTTTTCATGTCCATGTCTGGCACTGTGTTCTTCCTTCCATGGGTTCTGTTTCATGTCCATGTCTGGTACTGTGTTCTTCCTTCCATGGGTTCTGTTTCATGTCCATGTCTGGTAGAGTGTTCTTCCTTCCATGGGTTCTGTTTCATGTCCATGTCTGGCACTGTGTTCTTCCTTCCATGGGTTCTGTTTCATGTCCATGTCTGGCACTGTGTTCTTCCTTCCATGAGTTCTGTTTCATGTCCATGTCTAGCACTGTGTTCTTCCTTCCATTGGTTCTATTTCATGTCCATGTCTGGCACTGTGTTCTTCCTTCCATGGGTTCTGCTTCATGTCCATGTCTGGCACAGTGTTCTTCCTTCCATGGGTTCTATTTCATGTCCATGTCTGGCACGTGTTCTTCCTTCCATGGGTTCTGTTTCATGTCCATGTCTGGCACTGTGTTCTTCCTTCCATGGGTTCTGTTTCATGTCCATGTCTGGCATTGTGTTCTTCCTTCCATGGGTTCTGTTTCATGTCCATGTCTGGCACTGTGTTCTTCCTTCCATGGGTTCTATTTCATGTCCATGTCTAGCACTGTGTTCTTCCTTCCATGGGTTCTGTTTCATGTCCATGTCTGGCACTGTGTTCTTCCTTCCATGGGTTCTGTTTCATGTCCATGTCTGGCACTGTGTTCTTCCTTCCATGGGTTCTGTTTCATGTCCATGTCTGGCACTGTGTTCTTCCTTCCATGAGTTCTATTTCATGTCCATGTCTGGCACTGTGTTCTTCCTTCCATGGGTTCTGTTTCATGTTCATGTCTGGCACCGTGTTCTTCCTTCCATGAGTTCTATTTCATGTCCATGTCTGACATTGTGTTCTTCCTTCCATGGGTTCTGTTTCATGTCCATGTCTGGTACTGTGTTCTTCCTTCCATGGGTTCTATTTCATGTCCATGTCTGGCACAGTAAGTCAGTGTGGGAAGAAAGATTGTACTGATAACCCTGTTTACACAGGACGCGTGGATGTTTCATAATGGGTGTAAGTTAGTCACAGTATATAGATTAGTAACTAAAAAGAAGACATCCAAAACAAGTGTGACTGCCCGCGTTCAAGCAAACAGGAACCAGAAAAAACACGAAAAATGAATCAGAACGCGTATTTAATACAACAAGACAAGACAAACGGAAATTTTCGGCCAACTGGCCCTTTGTCAAGCGTGAGATCAAAAACAAACACCAGGCGCAAAAATTAGGAGAAAAAGACTGAAACTTCCATGCTGCTCCTTCCAGTGTGAGAAAACGGCTGAAACTTCCCTGCTGCACCTTACAGTGTGAGAAAAGGGCTGAAACTTACCTGCTGCTCCTTACAGTGTGAGAAAAGGACTGAAACTTCCCTGCTGCTCTTCCAGTGTGAGTAAAGGCTGAAACTTCCTGCTGCTCCTTCCAGTATGAGAAAAGGACTGAAACTTCCCTACTGCTCCTTACAGTGTGACAAAAGGCTGAAACTTCCCTGCAAGCTCATTTTTAGTGTGAGAAAAGGACTGAAACTTCCCTGCTGCTCCTTTCAGTGTGAGAAAAGACTGAAACTTCCCTACTGCTCCTTCTAGTGTGAGAAAAGGGCTGAAACTTCCCTACTGCTCCTTCTAGTGTGAGAAAAGGGCTGAAACTTCCCTACTGCTCCTTCCAGTGTGAGAAAAGGACTGAAACTTCCCATACTGCTCCTTCCAGTGTGAGAAAAGTCTGAAACTTCCCTGCTGCTCCTTCCAGTGTGAGAAAAGACTGAAACTTCCCTACTGCTTTTTGCAGTGTGAGAAAAGGACTGAAACTTCCCTGCTGTTCCTTCCAGTGTGAGAAAAGGGCTGAAACTTCCATACTGCTCCTTCCAGTGTGAGACAAGGACTGAAACTTCCTTACTGCTCCTTCCAGTGTGAGAAAAGAACTGAAAATTCCCTGCTGCTCCTTCCAGTGTGAGAAAAGGACTGAAACTTCTCTACTGCTCCTTCCAGTGTGAGAAAAGGACTGAAACTACCCTGCTGCTCCTTACAGTGTGAGAAAAGGGCTGAAACTTCCCTACTGCTACTTCCAGTGTGAAAAAAGGGCTGAAACTTCCCTGCTGCTCCTTACAGTGTGAGAAAAAGACTGAAACTTCCCTGCTGCTCCTTCCAGTGTGAGAAAAAGACAAACTTCCCTGCTGCTCTTCCAGTGTGAGAAAAGGGCTGAAATTTCCCTGCTGCTCCTTCCAGTGTGAAAAAAGGCTGAAACTTCCCTGCTGCTCCTTACAGTGTGAGAAAAGGACTGAAACTTTCCCGCTGCTCCTTCCAGTGTGAGAAAAGGGCTGAAACTTCCCTGCTGCTCCTTACAGTGTGAGAAAAGAACTGAAACTTCCCTGCTGCTCCTTCCAGTGTGAGAAAAGGACTGAAACTTCCCTACTGCTCCTTACAGTGTGAGAAAAGGAATAAACTCAAACAAAGTTTCCCCCGGCGTGGTTTGCATCTGTGCAAACTGTGGCAAGAAGACTGGAAGGCGAATGCCAGTTGGCCGAAAATTTGCGCCTGTCCTGTCTTGTATTTAATACGCATTCTTAATTCTTTTTTCGTGTTTTTTTTGTGTGCTTCTGATTCCTAAATAAAAGACAGACAACAGATAAGCAAGCCCTAAGTTCTATCATAATCCTGAGATCGTAGGGGAGTGAGATGGTAGAGACCTCAATGCTTCTCGAGGCCAGTGTTATGACGGTAGTGTCAGTTTCTGTCTCACTGCTTTACATTCCCTAATTGTGAAGAAAGTCAGGAAGCCATTCACAGACTGGTAGACTGGAACCGCACGTAGATATTAAGTTCCCCCGGTATGATTTGCATCTGTGCAAACTGGGGCAAGCAGAATGAAAGGCGGATGCAAGCCTTGTACTAAAAAAGAAAAAAGCTGACCACATCTCTCCTCTCCTGGCACAACTTCACTGGCTCCCTGTATCAAAGCGCATACAGTACAAACTAGACACCATGTGCTACAAAAGCCTCAATAACGCAGCCCCCGATTACCTGTCAAGCCTACTTGAGATCTATCTTCCCTCACGTACCCTCCGCTCTGCCTCCGATCCTCTGACTTTTCGCTGTCCACGCACTAAGTTCAATACCTATGGTCCACGAGCCTTCTCTGTTTCTGGTCCACTTTCCTGGAACAAACTTCCTCTCTCGGTCCGTCAGCAACCTACTTTTGTCTCCTTCAAGTCCGCTCTCAAAACTCACCTTTTCTCCTCTGCATAAAATCCTAACCTCACTCAATCCCCTCTGCAGCCTGTCTCTACTCGGAGGGGAATCACATTGTAATTATATAATTGTACATAATATGCTTCTATAATTTTCCATTGCTTTTATTCTTTCTCCCCATTTATAGCCGTGTGCGTGTGCGTGTGCGTGTGCGTGTGTGGTGTGTGCGTGTGCGTGCGTGCGTGCGTGCGTGCGTGCGGTGCGTGCGTGCGCGTGCGTTGTGTCTGTTTTAGGGCTTAGATTTGATTTTATCAAGATTTTGCGCTATATAAAATATTGTATATTATTATTATATTATTATATTATTTTTTGTATCTTTGTACCAACCAAATAAGATAGTGAAGCCATTGCAATGACCTCAAAGTTACCTTGACCTTGAAGACGTTTCAGCTGAAATAAACCTTGATGTGCATCGAGGGCAATGGTAGATTGTTACAACATCAAACAAAGAGACAGAGACAGAGGTAACTGCAAAGGGAAAAGACAGACAGAGCGACAGAGACAGAGAAAACTGCAGAGGGACAGATAGACAGAGAGACAGAGACAGAGAAAACTGCAGAGGGAAAGAAAGACAGAGTGACAGAGACAGAGAAAACTGCAGAGGGAAAGACAGACAGAGCGACAGAGACAGAGAAAACTGCAGATGGACAGATAGACAGAGAGACAGAGACAGAGAAAACTGCAGAGGGACAGATAGACAGAGAGACAGAGACAGAGAAAACTGCAAAGGGGCAGATAGACAGAAAGACTGAGAGAGAGAGAGAGGAGAGAGAGAGAGAGAGAGAGAGAGAGAGAGGAAGGGAGAGAGAGAGAGAGAGAGAGAGAGAGAGAGAGAGCGAAACAGAGACAGACAGACAGACAGACAGAGACAGAAAGACAGATAGACTGAGATAGAGACAGAGAAACTGCACAGGTGCAGACAGACAGAGATGAAAGCGACAGACAGACAGAGACAGAGATGAAAGAGACAGACAGAGAGACACAGAGATGAAAGAGACAGACAGACAGAGAGACACGAGATGAAGAGGACAGACAGAGAAGAGATGAAAGCGACAGACGGACAGAGACAGAGATGAAAGAGACAGAGAGACACAGAGATGAAAGAGACAGACAGACAGACACAGAGATGAAAGCAACAGACAGACAGAGACAGAGATGAAAGCAACAGACAGACAGACAGACAGAGATAAAGAGACAGACAGACAGACAGACACAGAGA
>JAPXFY010000025.1:61522819-61525319 GCA_030674185.1 Monoplex corrugatus
AACCACATGTCAGCTGCTTCAATCTTGTTCTGACTCTGAGTGTTGATTTCCACGCTTGGCATGTGTACAACATTATTGGTTCCATATAACACTAAAGAACTCTCTTCCTGATGAGTTTAAATATCTGGGAACAGTCATCTCACTATAGGCAGCTACACATTAGACATTACCAGCAGAACTGGCATGCTAAAACAGCATTCAAGAAAATGAAAAGCATTCTTACAACAAATGTTTATTAATTAACATCAGGAAGAGAATTCTCCTATAGAACAAAAAAACACACACACAAAAACATCACGAATAGTCTATAGAGACCACAGAAAACATCAAGAATAGTCTACAGAGACCACAGAAATCCAAGAACAGTCTATAGAGACCACAGAAAACATCAAGAATAGTCTATAGAGACCACAGAAAACATCAAGAATAGTCTATAGAGACCACAGAAAACATCAAGAGTAGTCTATAGAAACCACAGAAAACATCAAGAATAGTCTATAGAGACCACAGAAAACATCAAGAATAGTCTATAGAGACCACAGAAAACATCAAGAGTAGTCTATAGAAACCACAGAAAACATCAAGAATAGTCTATAGAGACCACAGAAAACATCAAGAATAGTCCATATAGACCACAGAAAACATCAAGAATAGTCTATAGAAACCACAGAAACCATCAAGAATAGTCTATACAGACCACAGAAACCACCAAGAATAATCTATAGAGACTAGAGATAACATCAAGAATAGTCTATAGAGACAACAGAAATCCAAGAATATTCTATAGAGACCACAGAAATACAAGAAATAGTCTATACAGACCACAGAAATCCAAGAAATAGTCTATAGAGAACACAGAAATCCAAGAAGTCTATAGAGACAACAGAAAACATCACGAATACTCTATAGAGACCACAGAAATCCCAGAAATAGTCTATAGAGACCACAGAAATCCAAGAAATAGTCTATAGAGACCACAGAAATCCAAGAAATCTAAAGAGACCACAGAAAAACATCCAGAATAGTCTATAGAGACCACAGAAATCCAAGAAAAGTCTATAGAGACCACAAAAAACATCAAGAATAGTATATAGAGACCACAGAAAACATCAAGAATAGTCTATAGAGACTACAGAAAACATCAAGAATAGTCTATAGAGACCACAGAAAACATCAAGAATAGTCTATAGAGACCACAGAAAACATCAAGAATAGTCTATAGAGACCACAGAAAACATCAAGAGTAGTCTATAGAGACCACAGAAATCCAAGAATAGTCTATAGAGACCACAGAAAGCATCAAGAATAGTCTATAGAGACCACAGAAATCCAAGAATAGTCTATAGAGACCACAGAAATCCAAGAATAGTCTATAGAGACCACAGAAAACATCAAGAATAGTCTATAGAGACCACAGAAAACATTAAGAATAGTCTATAGAGACCACAGAAAACATCAAGAATAGTCTATAGAGACCACAGAAATCATCAAGAATAGTCTATAGAGACCACAGAAAACATCAAGAATAGTCTATAGAGACCACAGAAAACATCAAGAATAGTCTATAGAGACCACAGAAAACATCAAGAATAGTCTATAGAGACAAAAAAACATCAAGAATAGTATAAACACAGAAACCAGAATATTCTATAGAGACACAGAAATCAAGAATATCTTAGAGACCACAGAAACCAAGAAATTCTATAGGACCAAGAATTCAAGAAGTCTATAGAACACAGAAATCAGAACCTATAAGACCACAGAACCAGAAATAGCTATAGAGACCACAGAATCCAAATAGTTATGAGACACAGAAATCCAAAAATAGTCTATAGAGACCACAAAATCAAGAAGTCTAGAGACCACAAATCAAGAGTCTAAAGAGACCACAAAACACAAGATAGTCTTAAGACCAAAAAAAACAAGATATCTAAGAGACACAAAACATCAAGAATGTCTTAGAGACACAGAAACATCAGAATGTCATAGAGACAGAACCAAGAAATCTATAAACAAAAACTCAGATATCTATAGAGACAACAATCCAGAAATCTATAGAGACCACAGAAACAGAATGTCTATAGAGCACAGAATCAAGAATAGTCTTATGACCACAGAATCAAGAAGTCTATAGAGACACAGAAAACTCAGAATTATAGAGACACAGAATCCAGAATGTCTAGAGACCACAGAATCAAGAATTCTAGAGACCACAAAATCAAAAGTCTAAGAACACAGAAACATCAGAAAGTCTAAACACAGAATCCAAGAAAAGTCTATAGAGACCACAAAATCAAGATAGTCTATAAGACCACAGAATCAAGAAAAGTCTATAGAGACACAGAAACATCAAAATAGTCTATAGAGACCACAGAAACTCAGAATGTTATAGAGACACAAAACACAAGAATAGTCTATAGAGACCACAGAAAACTCAAGAATCTATAAAACCACAGAAAAATCAAGAATAGTCTATAGAACCACAGAAACATCAAAAATA
>JAPXFY010000025.1:61532819-61552819 GCA_030674185.1 Monoplex corrugatus
AGCCTCAATAACGCAGCCCCCGATTACCTGTCAAGCCTACTTGAGACCTATGGTCCACGAGCCTTCTCTGTTTCTGGTCCACTATCCTGGAATAAACTTCCTCTCTCAGTCCATCAGCAACCTACTTTTGTCTCCTTCAAGTCCGTCTCAAAACTCACCTTTTCTCCTCTGCATAAAATCCTAACCTCACTCAACCCCCCCCCCCCTCTGCAGCCTGTCTCCGCTCGGAGGGGAATCACATTGTTATAATATATAATCGTATATGATATGCTCTCTATAATTTTCCATTGATTTTATTCTTGCTTTTATTGCTTTTATTCTTTCTCCCCATTTATAGCCATGCGTGTGTGTGTGTGTGTGTGTGTGTGTGTGTGTGTGTGTGTGTGTGTGTGTGTGTGCGTGCGTGTGTGTGCGTGCGTACGTGCGTGCGTGCGTGCGTGCGTGTGTGTCTGTTTCAGCGCTTAGATTTGATTTTATCAAGATTTTGCGCTATATAAATATTGTAATTATTATTATTATTATTATTATTATTATTATTATATATGCATATTATACATATATATACATACATGTACATATGTATACATACATAATATGTATGTATGTATGTATGTAGATATACAGGGGGATGCAAAAGTAGGTATACAGTTATGAAAAAAGAAATTACATAAATACTCATTGCATTTATTATACAAACAAATGAATATTGCATATACATGTAATAACAAGCACAGCCTTAATCCCTCAGATACTCAAACTGCTTGCCGTCGGTATTCACACACTCCTCTAATCGAGAGCGGAATTAATCATTACAATAATGATGTGATACTTACTGTATACTGACTTTTGCAGCCCCCTGTATATATATCCCGGGGTGGAGGGGTATGTGTGAACCAGATATGCATTACTGTAGTTGGCAATTTTTCCTCCTGATCTCCCTGTCTGTGAGGGTAAATGTTTGTTTTTTCTACGAGAGTCACAGTTACACAGTGACACTTTCTTCCAATGTGTCGTACATTTATCTTACATAAAGGCCTCAGCCCCACTGTTACGATCACAGTGAAGTTTGGGATTAGATGTAAGTTTACCTCGTTACTCGTATCATACAACGTACTGTAGATCCTGCTTTACACTGTTTGCTCAAGGAGGAGCATCACCTCTTGTCACGTGCATGTATGGCAGGATGGTAAGGGACGTTTAGATATCTTTCCCATACAAGTAAATTTAACATGTCTTTAAAACTATGTTGCTCTTCTGTCAAACATACCTGTTGTGATGATAGAACCAGTTTTCGTGGACTGCGTCTCTGTGTACGTGGCTCTTGCTGCACAAGACTGGCTTGGTCCTCTTCTCTTTGGTCTGTGTCAAACCCGTCCCCTTCTGTTTCTTCTTCTTTTCCGTCTTCTTCCTCTTCTTCTTCAGTTTCTCTTGAATTCATTGGCAAAATTCTTAAAGCAGAGCGACGCATTGATTCTTTTGATGATGCCTGGCCTTTCTCTTTTTTGACTGTGCCGGGACCTCCATATCTAGGTACACGATTTTCCCTTGAAATGCTGCGGCTGATATAGTGTAGTGATGTGTAGCCATTTGTTCTAAGGCATGTGTCAACACTGTAATGGCGAATGTAGGGGTTTCTGCGAATGCCAGGACGTAGTCTGGGACTACCCAGTCCTTGTAGAGGCCGTATACAGTCTCGTAGGAGTGACAAGTGACCGCACATTGTTGACCTGGCACCAAGACTTTGGCTGGCACTACCCGTTCTCCGTGACGTGCTCAGACTGGTTCGTGCTGACGGTTTAAAGCCAGTTGCTATTTGGCTTCTCTCATTCTTCGTTGAGGCATTCGTCTTTTTCTTCATCACTGACAGGTCAACAGTAATTATCACAAAGAAAGACTGGACTCTGGTGATATATCAGATCTTTTTCAGTGATCTCCTATGTCTTGGTGTTTTGGTTGATTCTTACTTTGGATCTCACAGACTACAGTGTAAAGTAAACTCTTAAAGTATTTCTAGAGCTTCAGATTCACTTCTCTGTCTGAGTTGTCTTACTTTCTATTCTTTCTCCTTCACCTTCTTTTGCCGTCTTCTATTGTGTCTTTCTGTCTTTTAACACTATCCTCTTCATGTATTTGGCAGACTGCTGAGTGTGTACTCTTTGGCAGAATAATCAAAAGCGCTTCTTTCTCGTGTCACCCGACAGCGTAGACAATTCTTTCTGTCATGAAAACTGACCTTTCAGCGTTATCACCCAGTAGAATCAATCATTTTCCACTTGCATGATTCTGAATCTGTGAGTTTGTCGTCACTTGAATAATAATCAGTATGTGAAAACCTGATTAACCCTTTGACTTCCGCACCCTGTCCACCAGCATCCTGCGTTGTCAACTGTGCTAACAAAGCAAAAACTTTAACCCGTTGAATCCTCCACCCTATCCATCAGCTTCATGCAGGAAGCTGGTGGTTAGGGTGAGGGGGTCGAAGGGTTAAGTTTTTGCAGTTAGTGGATAGGGTGCGGGATTCAAAGGGTTTAAAACACAAGGCAGTATGTTAAAGCTCCCCCGTCCACACAAAAACACATCATTGATAAATAAAAAGACCTGAAAACACAAACACCAAATCAAATTATGATTGTCTGTGCACTAACAATATCATCATCATCATCATCATCATCATCATCATCATCATCATCATCATCATCATCATCCACATGGCACTGGCGATCATGGCCTTCCGTCTGTTTCTATCCCTTGTTGCTGCAAGCCCATCTTCCATCCTCTTTATCTTCAGCCACTCTGCAAGTCCGTCCAATATTTTCTCCCTGGGTCCACCTGGTGCTGTTTTTCCCTCCAGCTTTCCTGTCGTGACCAGCTGCTCCAATTCCCCTTTCCTCATAAAATGGCCTATAGATGTTGCCTGTCTTTTCCTAATCTTCCTTATGAATGATCTTCTTGTGTCTGCCTCCATCAAGACTGTCTCGTTTGTTTTCTTTGCTGTCCATGGAACTCATCAACAATACATCCTTTAAATTTAATTTGATTCTGTTGTGGGGCTTTGGTTGTGGTGGTTGGTTGGTTGGTTGGTTGGTTGTTGGTTGATTGGTTGTTTGGTTGGTTGGTTGGTTGGTTGGTTGGTTGGTTGGTTGGTTTGTTGGTTGGTTGGTTGATTGCTTGGTTGGTTGGTTGGTTGGTTGATTGGTTGGTTGTGGTTGGTTGGTTGGTTGGTTGGTTGGTTAGTTTGTTGATTGGTTGGTTGGTTGGTTGGATGGTTTATGTATTTCTGGTTATGTGAAATCTGATGATGGACCACCGATTGGACCGATAAGTAGACATACTGGTCCTTTATTGCCTGGTGTAGGTCTTCATGTGGAATAGCAGGCATTAGATACCCCTAAAATGTTACCAGTCAAGACTGTTTTGTTTCATTGGGATGGATGAACTTTGTGGTGTCTCCTTGTTGAGAAGGTTGTGTATGTGTGTGTGTGTGTGTTTGTGTGTGTGTGTGTGTATGTGTGTGTGTGTTTGTGTGTGTTTGTGTGTGTGTGTGTATGTGTGTGTGTTTGTGTGTGTGTACTGGTGGGGGTGGGGTGCTCATTCATATCACTGTCATTAGTAAAGGGATTAATAGGCATGTCCTTAGAGCTAGTAAACTGGATCAGAACAATTACCTCTTAACTCCACTGAAATGATCAAGCAGCCAAGCAGTCTTCTCTGGCGGGTGACCTCGTGGCAGGTTGATATACTGGGCCCTGTACTGTGGGCTTCCTGATACTGGGAATTCAACAGAATGAGGTTGGGGTTCGTGGTATGTTGGAAGAGCCGGAATGACCGCCGTTTGATCGATGACACTGAAGCAGAGCAGACGACGAAGCAGAGTAAAACCTGTTTTGTCATGACAATACAAATCAATCATTAGCACACAACCATTATCATCATCATCAAGTGCCTTGCCACATGGTGTTGGCGATCATGGCCTTCCATCTGTTTCTATCGCTTGTTGCTGCAAGCACCTCTTCCACCCTCTTTGTCTTCAGCCACTCTGCAAGTCAGTCCAATATTTTCTCCCTGGGTCTATTTGGTGCTGTCTTTCCCTACAGCTTTTCTGTTGTAACCAGCTGCTCCAATTTTCCTCATAAAATGGCCTATAAATGTTCCAACCCCTTACCTTTGCTTTCTATTTCTAGTATATTCACAAAGTTTTGTTTCTGCGATTAGCACGGTGTCATCTGCGTATGGAATGTTGTTTATCGTTGTTCCTCCTACCTTTAATCCAGGGTCTTCTTCTAGGTTTCTCATGATGTTTTCGCTGTAAAGTGAAAACAGATCTGGTGACAAAACACAACCTTGTCTGATCCTCTTTTGATATTTTCGAAAGAGCTTATATCGTTTTCTATTCTCATTGCAGCTGTTTGTTCCCAATACATATTTCTGATTATTCGCAGATCTTTTCCATCAGTATTGAGTCTTTCTAGTTGGTTGATCTATTCTTCATGTCTTACCCAGTCGAAAGCCTTGGTATAGTCAACAAAGCATAAATACAAATCCTTGTTCATCTCAACTGACCTCTCTATGATAGTTCTTAGGATGTGTATGGCATAATTAGTTCCTTTCCCTTCCACAAATCCACACTGTTCTTCTGCTATTTCTCTTTTGATTCTATTCCTTGTCCTCATCATAATTATTCTTGACAGGATTTTTGTTACATGGCTCATCAAGCTGATTGTGCGATGGCGTTCGCATTCTATAGCCCCTGTCTTCTTTGGAAGTGCAATGAAAATTGATTTTGACAGATCTTTGGGGATTTTTCCAGTGTCATAAATCCCATTTAGGCGGACTGTTATTTTTTCAGTACCAAATTCCTCCAGGGCTTCAATCGTCTCTGTAATAATGTTGTCTGGTCCTGGGGCTTTTCCTGGTTTCATCTTTTTCAGTGCTGTTCTAACTTCATCTTTCAGTATGGGTGGTCGTTCAACGTTCTTTCTTATAATGTGCCCTTCGTTTCTGTCATCTTCAAAAAGGTCTTTAATGTACTCTCCCATCTATCAAATATTTTGTCTTTTTCAATGAGCAACCAGCTGATGTGCATGTCTGTCTCTTGTGGACAATTTCTTCAGTTCGTCTGTACATACCCTGAGGATCCGCTTTGTTTGGTTTTCTATTTCTTTGCATTTTGTTTTCAGCCAAGTTTCCTTAGCTTCAATGCACGTATTCCTTATTTCTTTGTTTATCTTCCTGTATATCTCCTTGTTTCTATTTGCCTTCCTCCGTTCCTCCATCAAGCCTAGAATTTCTTTTGTCATCCAGTTCTTTCTTGATTTTCTACCTGCCTTAGGGATTTCTTCACAAGCTTTATTTATCGAATTTCTCAATTTTGTCCATTGTTCCTCACTGTCAACAACACCTTCCGGAGCACTGAATTTGTTTTGAACATGTACGTTAATTTTTTACGTATCATTTCATCTGTCTTTAAGAGTCCAAGGTTTAGTTTGATGTTGCTTTTGGTCTGTTTCCTTTTCCTTAATTTCAGCTTAAATCTTCCCACTACAGGATTGTGGTCACTGCTGCAGTCTGCGCCTGATAGTGTTTTTGCTGTCAGTAAAGAATTTCTAAATCTTTTATTAATCAGGACGCAGTCAATCTGATTTTTGTTATTATCTCCTGGACTCATCCATGTCCATTTTCTTCTATTATGCTGCTCAAACCAGGTGTTTCCTACTATGAACTCATTCATCTGTGCCCATTCTATAAGTTTCCCTCCCGTTTCGTTTTGTATACCAAGGCCATGAGGTCCATCTATGTCCTCCAGCCTATCCTGTCCCGCTTAAGCATTAAAATATCCCATTATTACTGTAACTTCTTGTGATTTACATTGGGCCTTGGCCATTTCTAATACTACTTAGATGTTGTCAATGTCTTCCTGAGTACTTGCAGATGTTGGTGCATACACCTGAATGATGTTGATATCAAATGGCACACAACCTTACATACCATGTCCACACTAACCCGCACAAATCAAAGTATCGTTCAACGTGACCAGTCATTTGAATTAAGAGACAGAATAAAGAAACCATGCACTTTCCTGATGTCACTGAGGTTGACAGAATCAGAGAATAGCATGATTCCTTTTGTCTGTCACTTGTCCAAAAGTTGGTGTGTACTTCTGTCTTTGTCTGTCGCTTGTCCAAAAGTTGGTGTGTACTTCTGTCTTTGTCTGTCACTTATCCAACAGTTGGTGTGTTCTTCTTTCTTTGTCTTTGATGTCCACTTGACAAAGACCAGTTGGCCACAGATTTTGTGTCTGTATGTTTTATTAATTACATTATATGTTCTTCTTGTTTTCATGAGTTTTTTGTTTCTGTTCGCCTGAACACTGGTGGTCTCGGATCCTGACTGATATCATAAACTTTAAAACACAAACTGGACTTTAACAGCGTAACAATGAAAACCAGTTTTAGCTAAATCAGATCTAGAGATAATATTTATGAAGTATTTATACACGAGGACTTCTAATTATTACATGACTGGTACATCAGGATGGGTTGAAAGCAACAGAACTTGACACAATAAGATCTTTGGTCCACATGCCTACCAACTGAGCCAGCCACTTCACTTCAACATGTCTGGGTCCGTTGTTGGACATAATCCTTCCTCATTGCACGCCACTGTCCCGGGTTAACTGTTGTTCTGGTCTATTGTTTGTCGAACTTTTCCAGATCGTTTCGCTGTCTGGTTCTCTGGTGACCTCTGTTCTTTTTTTTTTGGCTTCGAGGGATCCAGTGCGTCGCTTGGTGGTCCATCTGTCGTCTCCTAATGACATGACCAGCCCAGTTCTGCTTTCGTTCACAAACTGTATCTATTATGTCTTTGACCTTCGTTTTTCCTCTTACCCATGTCGCCATTTTCCGATCCTTCCAGGTGATTCCCATCATGATCCGTTCGTGGGCCCTTTGCATGGTTCGCAGTTTTAGGAGCTGACGTTTCGTCAAATTCCATGTTTCGGCTCCATCTGTCACAGTCGGCGTTATGCATGCTCGTACACTCGGCGTTTTAATACACAGACAGCCCACACCCAAAGGTTGTTTCGCGGTTGTTCACATGAAGTCCCTTTATTGATATAGGTGTTCACCCCTAAATGGTACTGTGGTGAATGCTATAACCTCTTGACTGTATAGCTGTAGTAATTACAGGTCACAGCTTGGAAAACATCAGAAGTTAACATAGACTCCAGCCTGGTGATTCTACACTGACCACTGCATGCTGGGATAGTGTGACCACTGCATGCTGGGATAATGTGACCACTGCATGCTGGGATAATGTACCACTGCAGCTGGATAGTGTGACCACTGCATGCTGGATAGTGTGACCACTGCATGCTGGGATAATGTGACCACTGCATGCTGGGATAGTGTGACCACTGCATGCTGGGATAGTGTGACCACTGCATGCTGGGATAGTGTCTGGCTGTCATGCTATATAAAATGTTTCACTTCCAGTTTCTCAAAATGGCGTCTTCGTGCCCGGAACAAATTCCACATACTCTGACGCTACATACGCCATGTGATGGAGAATGACGCTACGTATGCCATGTGATGGAGAATGACGCTACATACGCCATGTGATGGAGAATGACGCTACGTACGCCATGTGATGGAGAATGACGCTACAGACACCATGTGATGGAGAATGACGCTACAGACACCATGTGATGGAGAATGACGCTAGACACCATGTGATGGAGAATGACGCTACATACGCCATGTGATGGAGAATGGCGCTACGTATGCCATGTGATGGAGAATGACGCTACAGACGCCATGTGATGGAGAATGACGCTACATACGCCATGTGATGGAGAATGACGCTACATACGCCATGTGATGGAGAATGGCGCTACGTATGCCATGTGATGGAGAATGACGCTACAGACGCCATGTGATGGAGAATGACGCTACAGACGCCACGTGATGGAGAATGACGCTACGTACGCCATGTGATGGAGAATGACGCTACGTATGCCATGTGATGGAGAATGACGCTATAGACACCATGTGATGGAGAATGACGCTACGTACGCCATGTGATGGAGAATGACGCTACGTACGCCATGTGATGGAGAATGACGCTACGTATGACATGTGATGGAGAATGACGCTACAGACGCCATGTGATGGAGAATGACGCTACAGACGACACGTGATGGAGAATGACGCTACAGACGCCATGTGATAAAGTGGTAAAAATGACCAGATCATCATCAATAAGTGCCCTGTCACATGGTGTTGGGGATCATGGCCCTCCATATGCATCTATCCCTTGTTGCTGCAAGCACATCTTCCACCCTCTCTGTTCTCAGCCACTCTGCAAGTCCGTCCAATATTTTTTCCCTGGGTCTACCTGGTGCTCTCTTTCCCTCCAGCTTTCCTGTTGTGACCAGGTGTTCTAATTCCCCTTTCCATTTTGCTTTGCTTGCATGGTTGGCAATGCAGGATGCTGATGGACAGGGTGCGGGAGTCAAAGGGTTAAGACATTAGTCTAAACGTGAATCTACTAATGTTGACAATTCAATAGAAAGGGACACTGCACTTCTGTTGACAGTTCAGCAAACAGCGAAGGAAGCACTGTCAGTTGATATTACTTCTTGTGGTCTGAGTTCCCTTACCTTATTTAGTCGTTGTCTTTTTGTTCAATACGGATACGTAATTAGTTAGTTAGTTAGTTAGTTTGTGTGTGTGTGTGTGTGTGTGTGTGTGTGTGTGTGTGTGTGTGTGTGTGTGTGTGTGTGTGTGTATGTATGTGTGTGTGTGTGTGTGTATGTGTGTGTGTATGTGTGTGTGTGTGTGTGTGTGTGTGTGTGTGTGTGTGTGTGTGTGTGCGTGCGTGTGTGTGTGTGTGTGTGTGTTTGGAGAGCAGCGCTACATGAATACGATTAATATTGATGATGATAATAATAATGATATCAACAACAACAACAATAATGATGATAACAATAAGAATAATAATAATAATAATGATATCATCAACAACAACAACAACAATAATGATGATGATGATGATAATAATAATAGTAATAATACTAATGATAATAATAACCAGAACGAGAACAACAAGAACAACAACAACTACAACAACAACAACAATAATATATAATAATAATAATAGTAAGAATAAGAAGAAGAAGAATACTAAGAATGATAAGAATGATGATGATGATGATGATGATGATGATGATGATGATGATGATGATGATGATGATGATGATGATGATGATGATGATGATGATGATGATGATGATGATGATGATGATGATAATGATAATAAAAACAATAATAATAAATAATAATAATAATAATATAATACCAAAAATAATGATAATAATCGTAATAATTTTGCAAAACAGAAATATGCTCATACAGCTGTCAGAAAGGAATTCTCTACAGTGTAATGGCGAATTTTGACAAAATTTAGTCCTTATCAGTTCAGTACATAGTTTCAATCGCTGATCCAATATTTAACCATTATATTGAAATGTACAAATATTAAGGCCTTGTATACTGATGAGGACAAGGAATAGAACCAAAAGAGAAATAGCGGAAGAACAGTGTGGATTTGTGGAAGGGAAAGGAACTATTAATGCCATGTACATCCTAAGAACTATCATAGAGAGGTCAATCGAGACGAATAAGGACTTGTATTTATATTTTGTTGATTATACCAAGGCTTTCGATCGGGTAAGACATGAAGAATTGATCAACCAGCTGGAGAGACTCAATATTGATGGAAAAGATCTACGAATAATCAGAAATATGTACAGGGAACAAACAGCTGCAATGAGAATAGAAAACGATACAAGCTCTTTCCAAAACATCAAAAGAGGAGTCAGACAGGGTTGTGTTTTGTCACCAGATATGTTTTCACTATATAGCGAAAACATCATGAGAAACCTAGAAGAAGACCTTGGATTAAAGGTTGGAGGAAAAATGATAAACAACATTCGATACGCAGATGACACAGTGCTAATTGCAGAAAATGAAAGGGACCTACAAAACCTTGTCAATATACTAGAAATAGAAAGCAAAGGTAAGGGGTTGGAACTAAACAGCAGGAAGACTGAAGTCATGGTGATCAGTGAAAAACATGAAATCCCCTCATGCAAAATAAAAGCAAACGGCACAACCTTGACACAGGTTAATAAGTTCAAATACCTGGGAACGATCATTTCACCAGACGGCAGATGCACATCAGAGGTAGCAGAATCGGCCACGCCAAAACAGCATTCAAGAAGATGACAAGCATTCTTACCAACAAATGCCAATAAATTAACATCAGGAAGAGAGTTCCTGAATGTTATATAGAACCAATACTGCCGTATGGTTGTGAGGCGTAGACAGTCAACAAGCAAAGCCAGAGAGAGATTGAGGCAGCCGAGACGTGGTTTCTAAGAAGAGTGTTGAGAGTTCCATGGACAGCAAAGAAAACAAACAAGGCAGTCTTGATGGAGACAGACACAAGTAGATCACTCACCAGGAAGATTAGGAAAAGACAGCCAACATTTATAGGCCATTTTATGAGGAAGGGGGATTTGGAGCACCTGGTCACAACGGGAAAGCTGTAGGGAAAGAAAGCACCAGGCAGACCCAGGGAGAGATACTAGACGGACTTGCAGAGTGGCTGGGGACAAGGAGGGTGGAGAGATGCTTGGGGCAACAAGAGATAGAGACAGATGGAAGTCCATGATCGCCAGCACCATGCGGCAATTCACCTGATGATGATAATGATAATGCCTATTTATGCACTGACTTATAATAATAATAATAGTTACAATATTTATATAGCGCAAAATCTTGATAAAATCAAATCTAAGCGCTGAAGCAGACACACACCCCGCACGCACGCACGCACGCACGCACCACACACACGCACGCACGCACACACACACACACACACACACACACACACACACACACATACACACACACGCATGGCTATATATGGAGAGAAAGAACAAAAGCAATAAAAGCAAGAATAAAAGCAATGGAAAATTATAGAGAGCATAGCATATACAATTATATATTATAACCATGTGATTCCCCTCCGAGCGGAGACAGGCTGCAAAGGGGGGGGGGGGGGGGGTTGAGTGAGGTTAGGATTTTATGCAGAGGAGAAAAGGTGAGTTTTGAGACGGACTTGAAGGAGACAAAAGTAGGTTGCTGACAGACTGAGAGAGGAAGTTTGTTCCAGGAGAGTGGACCAGAAACAGAGAAGGCTCGTGGACCACAGGTATTGAGCTTAGTGCGTGGAAAGCGAAAAGTCAGAGGATCGGAGGCAGAGCGGAGGGTACGAGAGGGAAGATAGATCTCAAGTAGGCTTGACAGGTAATCGGGGGCTGCGTTATTGAGGCTTTTGTAGCACATGGTGTCTAGTTTGTACTGTATGCGCTTTGATACAGGGAGCCAGTGAAGTTGTGCCAGGAGAGGAGATATGTGGTCAGCTTTTTTCTTTTTTAGTACAAGGCGTACAGCATTGTTTTGAATGCGCTGTAGGATGTGAATGGTGGAGGCAGGAAGACCAGACAGGAGTGAATTGCAATAGTCAATGCGAGACATTATGAAGGAGAGAACGAGTTTTGCAGTTGTTTCCACAGAGAGATACTTCCTGATCAGCCTTATACGATGGAGATGATAGTAGCAAGATCTGGCAGTTTGAGAAACAAAGTTGTTCATGGAGAGGGTAGAGTCAATGCAGACACCAAGGTTTTTAGCTGAATCAGAAATTGGGACTGATGTGTTACATAATGGGATAGAAAGAGGAGGCAGCTGAGAAAGTTTCTGACGGGTGCCAATGAGGATAGCTTCTGTCTTGTCGTCATTAAGCTGAAGTTTGTTGAACGTCATTCAGTTCTTAATGTCCGAGTAACACTCAGTGGTGCGAGTCAACAGGCGCTGTATATTATCAGGTGAGTCACTGTCTTGAAGTTGGGTGTCATCAGCATAGAAGTGGTGTTTTATAGAGTGGGAGTTGATGATGGTGGACAGGGGGGAAGTGTAAAGAGTGAAAAGAACAGGGCCAAGGACAGATCCTTGTGGAACACCACAGGTCAGGTATGCAGGTTGAGAGTAAGTGCCATTGATGAGAACAGTTTGTTTTCTGTTTGATAGGTATGAAGTGAACCAGGACAGAGCAATGTCAGAGATGCCAAAAGTATGATGAAGTCTAGAAAGGAGAATACCATGATCAATGGTATCAAAGGCTGCAGACAGATCAAGGAGTGTGAGGAGAGAGACTTTGCCAGTATCAGTTGCAAAGAGGAGATTGTTGAGAATGTGTAGTAGGGCAGTTTCAGTGCTATGGCACTGGCGGTAGGCTGACTGGAAAGGATTGAGGAGGTTGTTGGCAGACAGGTGAGAGTTCAGCTGATTGAGGACGACTTTTTCAAGGAGTTTTGACACACAAAATCCAAAATAAGTGCGACTGCCCGTGTTCAAGCAAAGAGGAACCAAAAAAAATAAAACAACAACAAAAACACGAAAAGGAATAAGAACGCGTATTAAATCTATAGGCATTCTTATTCCTTTTCGTGTTTTTTTCTGTTTCAATTTACCACACAGTCCAAATCAAATCACAATCACATTTCGGAAGCTGTTGGAAAACAAATTCCCTGAAAAAAAATATATCAATAAAAGATATGACATGAAAGAAGACAATAAGGGGGATCAGAAGTATGAGGTGAAGTTTTTGTTTAAACTCAAACATTCAAAGCATGCGTCTCACCCAATCGATGCCACATTCAGTATGTTCAGATGAGCCAAGATATTGATCTCTCTGTAAAGCAATTGTCACTTTGGTGATCAGTCTCAGTGTTTATGATTTTATTTTTGTCACTTTGGTGATCAGTCTCAGTGTTTATGCTGTTATTTTTTGTCACTTTGGTGATCAGTCTCAGTGTTTATGCTGTTATTTTTGTCACTTTGGTCATTAGTCTCAGTGTTTATGCTGTTATGTTTGTCACTTTGGTCATAGTCTCAGTGTTAATGTTTTTATGTTTGTCACTTTGGTCATCAGTTTCAGTGTTTATGCTGTTATTTTTGTCACTTTGGTCATCAGTCTCAGTGTTTATGCTGTTATTTTTGTCATTTTGGTCATCAGTTTCAGTGTTTATGCTGTTATTTTTGTCACTTTGGTCATCAGTTTCAGTGTTTATGCTGTTATTTTTGTCACTTTGGTCATCAGTCTCAGTGTTTATGCTGTTATTTTTGTCACTTTGGTCATCAGTCTCAGTGTTTATGCTATTATCTTTGTCACCTTGGTGATCAGTCTCAGTGTTTATGCTGTTATTTTTGTCACTTTGGTGATCAGTCTCAGTGTTTATGCTGTTATTTTTTGTCACTTTGGTGATCAGTCTCAGTGTTTATGCTGTTATTTTTGTCACTTTGGTCATCAGTCTCAGTGTTTATGCTGTTATTTTTGTCACTTTGGTCATCAGTCTCAGTGTTTATGCTGTTATTTTTGTCACTTTGGTCATCAGTCTCAGTGTTTATGCTGTTATTTTTGTCACTTTGGTGATCAGTCTCAGTGTTTATGCTGTTATGTTTGTCACTTTTTTCATCAGTTTCAGTGTTTATTCTTTTATTTTTGTCATTTTGGTCATTAGTCTCAGTGTTTATGCTGTTATTTTTGTCACTTTGGTCATTAGTCTCAGTGTTTATGCTTTTTTTTTTCCTATCGCTTGTACTTGGGGGTGTCGAGCGGGGGATGGGGGTGGGGGGTGACGATGGTGCACAATCAGCCAGTGGGGGTGACGATGGTGCACAATCAGCCGGAAAGCCTTGTGTAAAGGAGTTGTGTTGTATGTGCGAAATGTGTCTGCCACCCCATCTGTACGACACACTATGATGTTTCTCTGGTTCTGAAACCTGAGCATCTGGAGTTGCAGGCACTAAGGGCTGGCTTTTAAAATCAGAAGTAGGAAGTCAAATGTAAACGTCTGCAAGAAAAATGAAATCCAAACTATAATGAAAGTCATGGAAAATTGCTGCTATAAAGGTTTGGACGGCACAAAACAAACTACACTTGATCTTCATTTGTCGTGGGAAGAACTTCCTTCCTGTATGTCCTGGTGAAAATTTACTCATATTGCAAGAGAAAAACACTGGCATCCTACACATCAAAGGTGAACATTAACCCATAACGCGAACATAGTAAATCTGTCACAGTGTACATTATAGGTTAAAATTCAGCTTTGACAAGAACATAGTAAATCTGTCACAGTGTACATTATAGGTTAAAATTCAGCTTTGACAAGAACATAGTAAATCTGTAACAGTGTACATTATAGGTTAAAATTCAGCTTTGACAAGAATATAGTAAATCTGTAACAGTGTACATTATAGGTTAAAATTCAGCTTTGACCAGAACATAGTAAATCTGTAACAGTGTACATTATAGGTTAAAATTCAGCTTTGACCAGAACGTAGTAAATCTGTCACAGTGTACATTATAGGTTAAAATTCAGCTGTGAGAAGAACAGAGTATGTTTTTTACAGTGTATGTTTTGGAAAAAAATGTATCCGTGACTTGAACACAAAAAATCTTTTGCACAAATCAAATATTTGTACAGTGCATGTTGTGGGCATTTGATGACTAGACACTCTGTATTTGGTAAGCCACACTTCTTCAGAACTGGAGGGGTGGACATTTGATCTTGCCATGTGACGTTGCAAGGTGACTCATCTGTTGCCAGCTTCGCTGAACAGGACACAGTGTCCCTACGGACGATAATCAGGTCATAAACATGTCCTTATATAAAGACCTTAAGCCATGATCAGAGAGGACCACTGAAACGATACAAGGACAGTCTGAAGGCCAACCTCATCAGCTGTGGCACCAGCACCACCAGCCGGCAAGACATTGCCCACAACAAAGTAGTCAGACAACAGCAGTACACACAGAGAGCACAGTTACATCTGAACACAGAACAGCTGCTGTTCAACAACAGAGGGACTTTTACAGATGTTACAAGTTTATCCTACAGTGCGTCACTGAAACAGTTCTTTTCCTGACTACCAAGACACTGTTGATCAAACCAGTGAAAGTGTACGTTGGTTTTGTTAACAGACAGACATGTTGTACGTTGGCTTTGTTAACAGACATGTTGTACGTTGGAGTTGTTAACAGACATATTGTACGTTGGTGTTGTTAACAGACATATTGTACGTTGGTTTTGTTAACATACAGACATATTGTACGTTGGTTTTGTTAACAGACATATTGTACGTTGGTTTTGTTAACAGACATACTGTACGTTGGTTTTGTTAACAGACATATCGTACGTTGGTTTGTTAACAGACATATTGTACGTTGGTTTTGTTAACAGACATATTGTACGTTGGTTTTGTTAACAGACAGACATATTGTACGTTGGTTTTGTTAACAGACAGACATATTGTACGTTGGTTTTGTTAACAGACAGACATATTGTACGTTGGTTTTGTTAACAGACATACATACTGTACTTTGGTTTTGTTAACAGACAAACATATTGTACGTTGGTTTTGTTAACAGACAGACATACTGTACGTTGGTTTTGTTAACAGACATACATACTGTACGTTGGTTTTGTTAACAGACAAACATATTGTACGTTGGTTTTGTTAACAGACAGACATATTGTACGTTGGTTTTGTTAACAGACATACATACTGTACGTTGGTTTTGTTAACAGACAAACATACTGTACGTTGGTTTTGTTAACAGACAAACATATTGTACGTTGGTTTTGTTAACAGACAGACATATTGTACTTTGGTTTTGTTAACAGACAGTCATACTGTACGTTGGTTTTGTTAACAGACAGACATGTTGTACGTTGGTTTTGTTAACAGACAGACATATTGTACTTTGGTTTTGTTAACAGACAGACATACTGTACGTTGGTTTTGTTAACAGACATACTGTACGTTGGTTTTGTTAACAGACATACATACTGTACGTTGGTTTTGTTAACAGACATACATACTGTACGTTGGTTTTGTTAACAGACATACTGTACGTTGGTTTTGTTAACAGACATACTGTACGTTGGTTTTGTTAACAGACATACATACTGGACGTTGGTTTTGTTAACAGACATACATATTGTATGTTGGTTTTGTTAACCCTCATACATAGTGTACGTTGGTTTTGTTAACAGACATACTGTACGTTGGTTATGTTAACAGACATACATACTGTACGTTGGTTTTGTTAACATACATACTGTACGTTGGTTTTGTTAACAGACATACTGTACGTTGGTTTTGTTAACAGACATACTGTACGTTGGTTTTGTTAACAGACATACATACTGTACGTTGGTTTTGTTAACAGACATACTGTACGTTGGTTTTGTTAACAGACATACATACTGTACGTTGGTTTTGTTAACAGACATACATACTGTATGTTGGTTTTGTTAACAGACATACATACTGTACGTTGGCTTTGTTAACAGACATATTGTACGTTTGTTTTGTTAACAGACAGACACACTGTACGTTGGTTTTGTTAACAGACAGACATGTTGTACGTTGGTTTTGTTAACAGACAGACATACTGTACGTTGGTTTTGTTAACAGACAGACATGTTGTACGTTGGTTTTGTTAACAGACAGACATGTTGTACGTTGGTTTTGTTAACAGACAGACATACTGTACGTTGGTTTTGTTAACAGACAGACATATTGTACGTTGGTTTTTTAACAGACATACATACTGTACGTTGGCTTTGTTGACGGACAGACATATTGTACGTTGGCTTTGTTAACAGACAGACATACTGTACGTTGGTTTTGTTAACTGATATATTTCATGCAGTCCACATTTTCCCTCTAATACATTCGCTGAACATAATTAGCGGTACTCTTGCATCTATATTTATTTATCTGTTGCAATATCGAGTTTTAGACTTCATCATACTTTTGGCATCTCTGACATTGCTCTCTCCTGGTTCACTTCATATCTATCAAACAGAAAACAAACTCTTCTCATTAATGGCACTTACTCTCAACCTGCATACCTGACCTGTGGTGTTCCACAAGGATCTGTCCTTGGCCCTGTTCTTTTCACTCTTTACACCTCCCCCCTGTCTACCATCATCAACTCTCGCTCTATAAAACACCACTTCTATGCTGATGACACCCAACTTCTAGACAGTGACACACCAGACAATATACAGCGCCTGTTGACTCGCACTACTGAGTGTTACTCGGACATTAAGAACTGGATGACGTTCAACAAACTTCAGCTTAATGACGACAAGACAGAAGCTATCCTCATTGGCATCCGTCAGAAACTTTCTCAGCTGCCTCCTCTTTCTATCCCATTATGTAACACATCAGTCCCAATTTCTGATTCAGCTAAAAACCTTGGTGTCTGCATTGACTCTACCCTCTCTATGAACAACTTTGTTTCTCAAACTGCCAGATCTTGCTACTATCATCTCCATCGTATAAGCCTGATCAGGAAGTATCTCTCTGTCGAAACAACTGCAAAACTCGTTCTCTCCTTCATAATGTCTCGCATTGACTATTGCAATTCACTCCTGTCTGGTCTTCCTGTCTCCACCATTCACATCCTGCAGCGCATTCAAAACAATGCTGCACGCCTTGTACTAAAAAAGAAAAAAGCTGACCACATATCTCCTCTCCTGGCACAACTTCACTGGCTCCCTGTATCAAAGCGCATACAGTACAAACTAGACACCATGTGCTACAAAAGCCTCAATAACGCAGCCCCCGATTACCTGTCAAGCCTACTTGAGATCTATGTTCCCTCACGTACCCTCCGCTCTGCCTCCAATCCTCTGACTTTTCGCTTTCCACGCACTAAGCTCAATACCTATGGTCCACGAGCCTTCTGTTTCTGGTCCACTTTCCTGGAACAAACTTCCTCTCTCTGTCCGTCAGCAACCTACTTTTGTCTCCTTCAAGTCCGCTCTCAAAACTTACCTTTTCTCCTCTGCATAAAATCCTGACCTCACTCAATCCCCTCTGCAGCCTGTCTCCACTCGGAGGGGAATCACATTGTTTTATATAATTGTATATAATATGCTCTCTATAATTTTCCATTGCTTTTATTCTTTCTCCCCATTTTAGCCGTGTGCGTGTGCGTGCGTGCTTGCGTGTGTGTGTGTGTGTGTGTGTGTGTGTGTGTGTGTGTGTGTGTGTGTGTGCGTGCGTGCGTGCGTGTGTGCGTGCGTCCGTGCGTGTGTGTCTGTTTTAGCGCTTAGATTTGATTTTATCAAGATTTTGCGCTATACAAAATAAAGTATTGTATTGTATTGTATTGTATTGTAATCGAGATTCTTCTTTGCACAAATGTTCACAGTATACGAGTGAGCGTGATCAGTTTTCTACAGTTTAATATTCGTCTCGTTTACCATCAATGTTTCTTTTTTCATCTCGAACAACAACGTGTGCTATGATATCTATGATCAGACTGTTCAGCCATTAACATATAATCCACATGATTTATAAACACAAGAAACCAGCTTATTTGAAAACATGACATAGTCATTGACACTACTTTCAAAATCAGGAACGTTACGCATAAGGACCCCAAAGGTCGCCTTTATAATCTTTATACAAAATGCATCAACCTGAAATATTGTATATGTTTCAGACTTATCTACCACTGTCATTGAAAGTTAAACCCTGAGTATAAAGGCTGATAATATGTGACTGACTTCTATTCTGCATCTCAAAGATGTTTGTTTGCCTTTTCTGAATAATATATGTCCTGCTGTTTAGATCAGCAAACAAGACAATAAATGCATTATAAATATTCTTAAGTAAATTAATTTCAATATCAACATCAAAGTTAAAATGAAAGGGAGAGCTTTCTTGTGGAACACAGCAACAAATATGATAGAACCATATGATACATTTTTCTCAGTTCCAGACAGCAATTTATATGTCACAAACACGCAACAGTTGCCATGTTTATCAACAAGAGAGAAAGAAGTGGAGAGAGAGAGAGAGAGAGAGAGAGAAAGAGAGAGAGAGGAGAGAGAGAAAGAAGAGAGAGAGGAGAGAGAAGAGAGAGAAGAAAGAAAGAAAGAAGAGAAGAGAGCAGAGAAAAAAAAAGAAAGAGAGAGAGAGAAGAGAGAGAGAAGAGAGAGAGAGAGATGCTGTTGTGTATACATACGAACAAACCAGTCACTAAATCATCGTAACTACAACACAGTCGTGGAAAAACCGAAGACGGGCTGTTTGTCGTATAAATCACTTTCAGTGTATACACGCACTGTCAAGTATCATGTTCACTTTCTGAAGTATACTGAAGTAAATATACACACAGACAGACACACGTACACGCATGCGCGCGACGCACTAACATATAAACGCGCACCGAAATGCAATAAATATCTCTAACACAGAGAATCGTATGGAACATGATACGAAACGCGCCGTAGATTTTCAAGACTAAAACTGAAACAAAAATCGTTAAACGTTTAGTTAGGTATCATGAAAAGGGCAACAGACATATTCTGGGCTTATAAGACAATGGAGTAAAATCCAGAAAGGTTGGGCGCTGGTTTTCTACTCTGTAAGTTAGTCATTCTACAGCATCACTCCATGGAATGTTGGCTGCCCGCACTGCTCTCTGGGTCTCTGTCCTCCACGTCTGTCTGCCCTCAGTCAGTCTACAGCATCACTCCATGGAATGTTGGCTGCCCGCTCTGCTCTCTGTGTCTCTGTCCTCCACGTCTGTCTGCCCTCAGTCAGTCTACAGCATCACTCCATGGAATGTTGGCTGCCCGCTCTGCTCTCTGTGTCTCTGTCCTCCACGTCTGTCTTTCCTCAGTCAGTCTACAGCATCACTCCTTGGAATGTTGGCTGCCCGCACTGCTCTCTGGGTCTCTGTCCTCCACGTCTGTCTGTCCTCAGTCAGTCTACAGCATCACTCCTTGAAATGTTGGCTGCCTGCACTGCTCTCTGGGTCTGTGTCCTCCACGTCTGTCTGTCCTC
>JAPXFY010000025.1:61557819-61578024 GCA_030674185.1 Monoplex corrugatus
CAATACTGAGCACTGAAGGGAAAACCAGGCTGAGGTGTGTACGAACTTTCTGACTGGAAATCGAACCTTTTATCGACTTGACTATCAGGTGACAAGTACAGAGAGAGAGAGAGAGGAGAGAGAGAGAGAGAGAGAGCGAGAGAGAGAGTAGAGCAGACAGACAGACAGACAGACAGAGGCAGAGAGACACAGAGAGACAGATACAGAGACAGAGAGACAGAGACAGAGAGACAGATATAGAGACAGAGACAGAAAGACAGAGCGAGAGAGAGAGAGACAGAGAACAGAGAGAACGAGAGAGACAGAGACAGAAAGAGAGAGAGAGGGAGAGAGAGTGTGTGTGTATTTCTAAATCCACCATGGAAGCATGGTGATTATCTGGGGTTAAAATGTTGCCAGTGACAAGCTTGAAACAGACGAAACACAGATTCATGTGAAGTGCTACGTATCATCTACCGTGAAGTGAGAATTACGTAACACTCACCCTACACAGTATCGCTTTCACTCAGTATGTTCTGAGATGTAAATGCTTATTGCAGTGTGGTGGTGGCCTAACGCTGAAAAGAATTACAAACACCCACCTGGTAAGTCAGAGGTCCCGCGTTTGATTCCTGGTCATTGTGAGTGGTTCCAGATGTTTGTCATCCAGAACAGACAATGAAATGAAATCCTGTGAGCAGCCTGCACATAAAAGAACTCACAGTAGCCTGGCAAGATTTATTCGACAAATACATCCTGAAAGGTAAGTACACTCAATATAAAGCAAAAGCATAAGCAATAATGATAAAAAAATGATCGCACTTACCTATCAAAACAGAAGATATTCACTATCCATCAGGGACAGACTATGCAGACGGCGCAGTAATACAATGACTACATAGTGTGGGCTAAACCTCCAGAACAGAGCAACCAAGCATCCGAGTGAGAATTGTTCGAACACAGAAGAAATATTTATTTCCTAGAAATCTGTCTCTGACAGAGAAAGTACAAAACCTGGGAAACTGATGGGACATTGACAGTAGGAAACTGATGGGACATTGACAGTAGGAAACTGATGGGACATTGACAGTAGGAAACTGATGGGACATTGACAGTAGGAAACTGATGGGACATTGACAGTAGGAAACTGATGGGACAGAATGGTTGACAGTAGGAAACTGATGGGACATTGACAGTAGGAAACTGATGGGACATTGACAGTAGAAATGATGGGACATTGACGTAGAAATGATGGGACATTGACAGTAGGAAACTGATGGGACATTGACAGTAGGAAACTGATGGGACATTGGACAAGTAGGAAACTGATGGGACATTGACAGTAGGAAACTGATGGGACATTGACAGTAGGAAACTGATGGAGACATTTGGACAGTAGGAAACTGATGGGACATTGACAGTAGGAAACTGATGGGACATTGACAGTAGGAAACTGATGGGACATTGACAGTAGGAAACTGATGGGACATTGACAGTAGGAAACTGGAAACATCGTGTGGCCCCGACGTGCTATGCCGTCTTGTATTTTCGCTAAAAAACTGTGACTGTTCTGAGAGCATAAGATTAGGAAAAGACAGGCAACATTTGTAGGCCATTTTATGAGGAAAGGGGAATTGGAGCACCTGGTCACAACAAGAAAGCTGAGGGAAAGAGAGCGCCTGGTAGACCCAGAGAAAAATATTGGACGGACTTGCAGAGTGGCTGAAGACAGAGCGGGTGGAAGATGTGCTTGCGGCAACAAGGGATAGAAACATATGGAGGGCCATGATCACCAACGCCATGTGGCAAGGCACTTGATGATGATGATGACTGTTCTGATGTCTATGGTTCAACGTTTCCTTCTGTAGGACTTGCTGGTGTTGCCGCACTAATGTCTTGGTCTCGTAATCCTCCGACTCCTGCACCCTGTCTACCAGTATCCTGCTTTGTCAACCATGCTAGCAAATCAAACACTTAACCCTTTCACTTCCTCACCCTATCTATCAGTTTCCTGCAGGAAGCTGGTGGATGGGGCAATATATTGTATGTATTTCTCTCCTCTCTCATAGTTGTGTGTAGGGTAGTTGCAGAGTATAAAGGTAGGCTTGGGCGCTCCTTTTTTGAGGAGTGTTCTGAGCTTGCTGTTTTTGTACTTTGTGTCTGCTTCAATGCTAGCTGAATGGGTAGCATAAGCTGTGTTAGATTTGAGAAGTTCTATACAACATGGGAGATAATTCTCAAGAGTTGTGTCCTTTGATTATATTATAAAAATTCTCCCTGCTTCCACTTATTTCTTTGGTATTACCTATATGCCTTGGAAGCAACCATGTATATGTTCTGTCTTGTCTATGTGTGTGTGTTTGGTCAGTTCAAAATAAAAGACTATGTCAATCTTGAACATAAGACCAATATGTTGTATGTATTTCTCTCCTCTCTCATAGTTGTGTGTAGTGTATTTGCAGAGTATAAAGGTAGGCATTAAGGAGAAAAACATGGAAGAATATGCAAGACGACCAAAACTTGCGTTAAGTTATGGATAAGCATGACAAAAGATTATAGTTAATGTGTACAACGATAATAGTAGGGCACACACAGACCAACAGGCAGGGACTGGGATCAACAAAATGGAATGGTGGTCAAAGGCCAACGGAAGGGCAAAAGAGGATGTGATAATAAAACAGATGAAGAAAGGAGAGGATGCCAAGAGATTCCAGATAGCAGTCCGGCAAGGCCAACAGGGGCAATGGACAACGTGAGACACTGCACCCCAAAGAAGTCTAAGCTGGAATGACTTGTGGCATATGGCCTCTTTCAGAATCAGTTTCATCTTCAGATCTGTATATGACCTCCTGCCCTCGAATGTTTATCTGGTGCAAAGGGGAAATCAGATGACTGTACATGCTGCTGTGTTAGGGCAGACAGACAGTGGAACATGTCCAGAGCTCATGCAGGTAGCGCTAACCCAAGGAAGGTACACATGGAGGCACAATCAAGTGACTCAAGAGATTGTGGGGGGTAGAGCATGGAGTCAATATGCACTGGGGATGGGTGGAGGGAGGGACAGAGTGTGCGTGCGTATGTGTGTGTGTGTGTGTGTGTGTGTGTGTGTGTGTATTTGTGTGTGTGTTTGTGGTGCGTGCGTATGTGTGTTTGTTTGTGTGTGTATGTGTGTGTGTGTGTGTGTGTTGTGTGTGTGTGTGTGTGTGTGTGTGTGTGTGTGTGTGTGTGTGTGTGTGTGTGTGTGTGTGTGTGTGTGTGTGTTTCCGGTCATATTATTAAGGGCATTTAGAGCGCCTAATCTTTCTGGAAAGCCCTAAGCGCTTACAAACTGTACAATACACATTACATCGAACATAGAAACATAGGCCTAATATAATTTTCATCATACATGGCGGACCTCTGTCACTCCATCCCACAAGCACATACACACCGTTAATAATATCAAATATTAGTACCTACTCTCTGGCACACACACACATATCCTCCTCCCACCCCGAGACATATCTATAGGCGCACAGCAATAAATACACAGAAGCACGCTAGCGCGCAGACAGCATAGCTCTTTTAGGTTAATAAATTTCAGAGAGGAAAGAGATGCGTTTTCAAGCCAGATTTAAATGACTGAAGACTTGTTTTGTGCCTCAGCGGGTAGGGAAGTGAATTCCATGAGGAAGGGGCTTGAAAAGAAAAGGATCGCTCACCATATGATTTTGTTCGAAAAGTTGGGATTCGAAATAAGCGGGTATCAGCTGAGGTACGAAGATGACGAGATGGAACGTATAGTTGAAGATATTCAGACAGGTAAGAGGGAATAGAATTGTCGAAGTATCTGAAGCACTGAACAGCAATTTTATGTTGGATCCTTTTCAACACAGGTAACCAATGCAAGTCATGGAGAAGAGGAGAGACATGCTGAAATTTGGAAGACCGAAATACTAGCCGAGCGGCATGGTTCTGTACTTTCTGAAGTTTGTCAAGGAGCTGTTTTGGACACACGTTCTAAACCTTTTCCCACTTAGTTGTTTGTATTTCTGTATTTTATTCTAGTACAATCTAACCATTGAATTTCTGTCTCCTGTGTGTAGACAATGAACCAGTCTTGAGTCTGAAGTCAGGCCCAGAACATTCACAGAGGACAAAGAAGCTCACGAACAGCATCTCTAGAAAACATATTCCAACCACCAGAACGAGGCACCACTGGAAATCGAGGGTCTAGAGCAGGCAGCAATGCTAGAGAAAAACCAACACAGGACAAAAATAAGGAAAGTGTTTGACAAAGCCAGAGTCAGACCATCACCTGAGAGCCTAAAGGAATACACCACCTACTGTAGAAGAAATGTGCCAGTGTCCTCAAGGGGATCCACAAAATGATATCAGCATGGAGGAACGTGAAGATCAGCAGCCAGTGGGTGATAGCTGATGGAGTGTATATTCCAAATGAACAGCACTCGGGTGACCGTTTCCCACCAATATCACTTCTGAAGATCGAAGGAAAAATCTTCTTCTCTGTCATGGCAGTAAGGTTGACCAAATACCTAATGGTAAACGAGTACCTGGATTTGTAAGTCCAAAAAGGAGGCATTCCAGGAGTGTCAGGCTGTGTAGAGCATGCCACGGTGAATTGGGAAGCAATCCAAAGAGCTAAAACAAAGAAGAAGGACTTGGACAAATGCGTATGGATCCGTCCTGCACAAGAACTGGCCCTGGAGACGTATCATGTCTCAAAGAACATCGGAGAAATGCTGAAGAAGTATTTCTATTGCTTTTCAACGCGGTTCTTCACGAAAATATTCTCCAATACTGTTCGTATTAGAAATGGAGATCATCTTGAAAGCAGCAGTGAGGACTTCAGGCCCAGTTGTCCCAGAAAATGGATCAAAATGCTCCTTCTAAAAGCCTTCATGGACAGCAGTGCTTTCCACAAAACAAGAGAAAGTACACAAGATCCCAAAGAAGTTGGACGAGTTTCTCGCCTCATCTAGAATGAGCTTCAGAAAAAAAAAGTCACAAAGCCTCCCACCCAGGAAAGGTGAAGTAGTCGAAAAAGTAACATATAACGTTTACTGTCTCCGACTAATCCTTCCAACAGTTACACAAGAACCAGTCAAAAACCTCAGAAGCTGGTACGATGACTTCCTGAAAGATACAAAAGAGTTAAAGAAACCAAGCAAATAACAGAAGAAAGTCTGTAAGTAACAGACTAGTGTGGTTTCCGGCAATGCCAACAGGCGCAATGGACGACGTGGGAAAACGCACTTCAGAGAAGTCTATGCTGGAATGACATGTAGCTTATGGCCCCTCTCAGAATCATTTTATCCTCAGATCTGAATATGATGACCTCCTGCCTTCGAGCACAAATCTGATGAAATGGGGGAAATCAGATAACCCTGCGTGCTCGCTCTGCCAGGGCAAACAGAAAGTGGGACATGTCCTGAGCTCATGAAAGGCAGCGCTAACCTGAGGAAAGTACACAAAATGGCACAGTCAAGTGCTTTAACCCATTTATGCCCGCTGTCCCTTTTTAGGGACGGAGAATAAAACTCACCTCCACGGTAACTTTCCTGTTATTGTTCAGATTTTTGTTTTTCAGACGAACAATGGAAGTAATCATTGTCACAAAGAAGCTGCTGTTTTCAGTGAATGCCTTTGCCGTTTTTGCTGGAGGCGGCCATTTGCATCTCATGAGGTGCTTTTTCTTGCAGCAATGAGTCAACATCAAAGGTAAGCATACAGTTTTCTTATTTTTTAAGTTTTTATACACCTTTATGAAGAGAAAGTGTTTGTTATAGTATGATTGGTTTTTGTCAGAAAATAATTATTGTTTAATTTATGCTATTGTAAACATGTGTCCCTATTTAGGGACAGCGGGCTCAAATGGGGTGGATTTTTTTTCCCTTACTTCATCAATGTATTATGATATTGTTTCATAGTTTGGGGTTCTCCTGTTTGTTTGTTTTTTCAGACAGTACACAGTTCATGAGGTCATTAGCATGCTTCAGGATGATGCTGACTTTCAAGAAGCAACAGTTGGCCTGAGGAGGTCGGGTTCAATACAGACGAGGACAGTGGCGAGGAAGACGGAGGAGGCACTGTTTCAAACTTAAACAGACGTCAGCTGATGGCTGGAGCAACAGTAACTTTTCTGAGGAATGGTGTGCGAGAAAATCTGGACTTATTGTTGAAATGTCAAAAGAGTATGCTAGGTCAAAGGGGAACACACCTTCTCCACCTCTCCTTTAGAGGTGAAGGTTTTCTTGGCCATACTTCTTGTTTCAGGTTACAGCCCTGTTCCAGGAGGAGATGTTCTGGAGCTGTGATGATGATGTTTGCAATGCAGCCATCAAAGCAGCCATGACAAAAAACCGCTTTGAGGAGCTCATGAGTACCTTCTTGTGTGTGACAACAGCAGGGTGGATCCTACAGACAAAATGAGCAAAGTCCAACACCTGCTGACAATGTTGATCGAAAGATTCTTGCTCTACTTCAAGAAGCTGGAGACTCAGAACCTCAGCATAGATGAGTCCATGATTCCATATTACTGACGGCACGGGGCTAAACAATTCATTCGTGGAAAGCCCATTCATTTCGGCTACAAGATGTTGATACACACATGGCACTACCAGAGGTGCCAGAGGATGACAAATCGAAGTTCCAGGCCTTGGCATGGGAGGGTCGGTGATTGTTGATTTGATAGCCGAGCTTCAGCAGGAGGAAGGTTGTTGCTTCAACTTTACCTTTGACAACTTGTTTACGAGCCTCCGGCTAGTCGACTACCTCACCAAGAAAAACATTGCCTGCACAGGAACAATCCACGCTAACAGACTGCAAGACTGCCCACTGAAGCCTGCAAAGGAGATGGAGAAGACCAAGCGAGGATCCTTTGACTATGCCAAGGATGCCAAGGCAGGTTTGGTTGTTGTACGCTGGCACAACAACAACGTAGTCAACACAGTGTCCAACAAGGTACGAGTTGAACCAGTCCAAACAGCAAAGCATTGGTCTAGAGCTGAACGACAGCAAGTGGACATAACGCAGCCATTCTTGACCAAACACTACAACCAGACCATGGGGGATGTTGATCGGATGGATCAAAACATCGACAAATACAAGGATCTCAGTCCGTTCGAAGAATTATGGTGGCCGCTGTTTGTTTTCTGTGTTGTCATTGTCCAGCAGGCTTGGCATCTATACAGAGCCACACCAGCATCAGCTACAGACTCCAAGGATCTCCTCACCATCAGGTGCTTCATAGCCAGGGTCTACCTGCTCAGAGCAACACAAGCATCTTCTGCTGATCGTCCGAGACAACCCACCCTAAAAGTGAGCAAACGGGTGCCCCCTGAAGGTCCACTTTGACAGGGTGGACCACATCATCCAGCCATGGAAGACCCAACTGAGATGTGGCTACTGTGAAAAGAAGACATACCGCAGGTGCCAGAAGTGCCTGGTAGGCGTGCACGACAAGTGCTTCAGCTTTTTCATACGCGCTAATGGGAGTTTCCAGCAAAGTGAATGGGCCAGGAAGGTTTTGTTTCCCTTTATCTAGCGATGCCAAGCGTTTTCTCTTGTGTCATTTCTAGCATTCAAGGTAATGCAGGTGTGAGAACAAAGGATAAAGACTTAATCATCTTTCTTTGATTGAAACATATTCATTTCCCTTTAGTTTTGTACATGTTAATTTGTCTTTTGATTAGTTTAGTGGTTTTTAGAGTTGTGCACCAATTTGCCAAAGTACTGTGTGTGTGTGTGTATATGTGTGCAGGGTCGGGGTTGGGGGACGGGGACTAAGGGGGCGGGGGGGGGTTGCACTGGAAAAGGCTGGGGTGGGTGGAGGGTGGAGAAAAATTTGTCAACATTTGAATTTTAAAAACTATTTTGTATGTTAAGTTCATTTTAAAACAATAAAAGAACTGAAAAGAAACAAGTGCCTGTATTTACTGTGTGATGCTGTTCAAAAACTCCTACCTACTTGAGCCTGCTGTCCCTAAAAAGGGACACTAACGTTTTATGCTCAAAATCAAGATTTACAAAACTTGT
Source organism: Monoplex corrugatus (assembly GCA_030674185.1). Classification (NCBI taxonomy): domain Eukaryota; kingdom Metazoa; phylum Mollusca; class Gastropoda; order Littorinimorpha; family Ranellidae; genus Monoplex; species Monoplex corrugatus. Next base: position 61,565,836 of record JAPXFY010000025.1, read on the forward strand.
GTCAAAATGAGTGTTAGATATGTTAATAAGACATAAAAACAAACATTTTGAGACATGTTTGGTAAGAAAAAAATGGGCATAAATGGGTTAAGAAATCGCACAAGCCATTAATACTACCGGGGGAAAAACATGCCATTAGAAGCTCCCACAACCTCCTTCACAGCAGGAGGCAACAAACGGTAGTCTGAAAAAGCTGTGACACTCGGAGCATGGAAGAAGGGTCTTATGGATGGATTGGACGACTGGAAGTACACAGCAGATCTTTCATAATGGGAAAAAACACCCAGAGATCATCAGCAAGTATGGTACAAGACTTGATACAGTTCTCCACTTCCTTTCATCAAAACATACGATTCTGATCAAACTCGCTATACCATATACCAGTCTAGAGACTGGAGCAGGGGAATTGATTGACACATCAGCATATGACCTCATGAAACAGCTATCAAATTCTGGAAGAGAGAGGACCAGAACCCTAATAGACAATGGCAGAAGCAGCTGAAAAGGGTTCCAGTTGGATCAGGTAAAGAATGAACAAAGTAAAAATTCATAAGGCTTAAAATTCCTTCATGTCACCAGTGTCCAATGGTTAAATGGTTAAGACATCCCTCGCAAGGTGACTTGGCCTTCAGACACATGAACTCTTTGGATGCGAGCGTTCGGACCTAGATGGTGGACAAAAATCTGTGGAAAAAAATGACAAGAGCAGAAGAGCATCCAGAAATTTTTCACATATAAACAATTCCAATATGACACTATATACAATTCTGTGTCCAATTGATATCTATAGCTATCTCAGTTGAACTTTTTTTTATTCTATGAATGTTTTCGTTGAACATTTATCTCATGAATTTTCATGAATACTTCTTCCATGGGACACCTTTACCCCAGTTTTTCTTACCACTTGGCTAATTAGATAAGGTGTTAGAGGTGTATCATATGTTGTTAACATTTTTAGTATAACCGTACTCCTTTTTGTGCAGTGTTAAAAGTTGTAGGGATATCATGTACACTTTCACTTGATATTACAGTTTTGTTTTCTGTGCGTCACCTTATTTAACTGTTTCATCTGTTAAAGATGAGGAAATTTACAGTCATGTTTTCTGTTGAATTCACTATGTGTCAGATATGATCATTATCATTCAAAAGGTGTGCAATATAATAGACTCTTTTTTGAGTCCATTTCTAATATTTTATGATAGTATTCTCAGTGGTGATTTTTTTTTCATTTTAATATCATATTTCATTATATCGCATGTACAGTCTTCAAATCGTAAATACAACTTCACAGCATCATACCTTCAATTGTCAACTTTAGCAATATTCACAGAATGGTGAAATTTAGTTCATATTCTGTGTTTTTTTACGTTGTGACCTGACTTGCACAGTTTCACCGGAAAATCGTTGGTGTCCGGATCTCACGGAGGCTGTTGTTGAAAAAAAACTAGTGGTAGTCTCAACGTCAGAAAGAATGTTTACCCATTGTGGCTCCACTACAGATTTCATTGTTCTGATACCTAACTGTCTGCTGGCAAAATACGACAACATGGTTGATTGACTGATTGATTGTTTTATTGGTTGACTTGATTTCCTTGATTGATATATCTGCCATTGTCTTACTGATAGCAAAATCTACGCTTAGAAAAGTGTTGGTGAGTTTGATAATTGATTGTCTGTGGTTTTGAATTTGACTGATCGCTTCAAATATAATACATTGAATTTAATTATATATCCCGTTAATTGGAGGGATGGATGGATGGATAGAGCAAAAATAGATTATGTCCTATTTTGATTAACTGATTGATTGGTGGCTGGTGACTAATTGGCTGATTCATTCATTGAATGACCGACAGAGTAGTTGATCGATTGTCAGATTGATTAATCAATCAGCTGATTTTGCTGGTTTGTTTTTGAAGGACTGATCGATAAATGTATTGACTGACTTGACTATTTGGAGGTTGATTGACATATGTATTAAACCGTTGTTGCTGTGTTCTCGTTGTTGTTGTTTCCTGTTTGTTTTTACCACAATTTTTGGAAATGAAGAACTGACCGATCACTTGGATTTTTGTCTGAATGATCACAGGATTGATCGATTGATTAATTGATGCTTGACCAGTTGATTAGCTGACTACATGTGACATTGGCTTTTTTTTTCAATTATAGTCTTTTTAATTGCAGAACTGAATAAACGATTGAGGGTTCTGAATATGGAAAACTGAGACTGAACTTGATCTCTTTCAAGACATACACTGGGCTGGTACAGAACAATTTGACTGATTGACTGACTAGTTGACTGTTTGTTAGGTCGATCCAGGGGGCGAGCACAAGCACGATTCACCATTTCTATTTTGCTTTGCTGAATAATGATTTGTTTTCAACTTCAATTTAGGATCCACACACACACACACAACACACACACACACACACACACACACACACACACACACACACACACACACAGACACACTCACTCATACACAGACACACACACAGACACAGACACACACACACTCTCTCTCTCTCATACTCACACGAACACACACTCACTTATACACTCAAACACATGAACACACACACACATACACACACAAAATACGTTTGCTTGCTTGCTTGCTTGCTTGCTTACTTGCTTGCTTCTTGATTGCGCACATATGCAAATGTACACATATAGGCATACGCGCCAGTTTGCATTCACAGAGATACATACACACAGCTCACGTAGACATATTCATCCACACTTATTTAAGGTGTGTTCGAGTTTATAATGTCTTGTCTGCCTCTTCTGATTTCAGCACTGTGTAGTTTGCAGGGAGGCTCAGTGAAAACCCAAGAAGTTGATGAACTCATCGCAGCATTTCTTGACTGACAGTTTTTGTCTTTAGTGTTTTAGAATGGAGAATGCACTTTTTTTCCTGTACATTTTGTTCACATATGATGGTCTTGGGAAGACATATTTGTTATCCTTTGTCATCATCATCATGTGCCCTGCCGCATGGTGTTGGCGATCATGGTTCTCCATACGAATCTATCCCTTGTCGCTGCAAATACATCTTTCACCCTCTCTGTCCTCAGCCACCTTGCAAGTCCGTCTATTTCCTCCCTCGGTCTTTAAACTGCCCGATTTGGATAGTTAGGTATGTGTTGTATTGAACTGTATTGTACTGTACTGTACTGTACTGTACTGTACTGTACTGCACTGTACTGTACTGTACTGTACTGTACTGTATTATTCCTGCACACATCGCTTTGCACTTGTAAGATGTTGACATGGGTCTGTGCATGTTGTGTGTTTTCATGTTTTCATAAGCTGCCAAACACTGACATGTCTTACAGGAATTTTAACTGGCGTATTAATTTGATGTTCTGCGTACGCACACACAAAGGGGGTTCAGACACCTGCAGGGCTACATGCACGCTGACCTGGGGGATCAGACACATCTCCACTCTTTACCTCGCAGGTATTACCAGGCAGGGTCGAACCGCCTACTTAATGTGGGACCAACATCGTAACCATCCAGCCATCACACACACCATTTCAATCGGTGTTTGTATATCCAGAACACGTGTCTGAAATTTGGGACATCATCGAGCAGTTCTTAGACGAGGAAGGCAGCCCAGCGTTCACCAACAGGGTTGATACCAACAAAATAAACAATGATAGTATGGGTATACATGTGTTTGACTCTGGTATCCAAGACTGTCAGGGCAATACGTCCGTCACGTTCACTGCTTCGGGAGGATTAGTTCCTGGACTGACGAAGAAAGTGTCTGGTGATGGCACGTCTGTCTCCTGTGACTGGAAATTCACTGGTGCTCCTGGACTCTATGTATCTGTTGCACTTCGTTTGGAAAATGATTTCTGCAAAAGTAAGAAACGTCTGCCATCTTTGTCTGTCTGTTTCGTTTTGTGTCTGTCTTTCAGTCATTCTGTCTTCCTTTCTTTGTGTATCATTCTGTCTTTCTTTTATTCTTTCCCTCCTTCGTTTCTCTATCTGGCTGTATACTTGCTGTCATTTTTTGTTACTTTCTTTTAGTTCAATGGAATATAAATGTCGAACAAAATTATTTTCTCATCATAATTTCATTAGCATTTTCGACCTGTTACAATAATCTTCAAAAACGAATTACTTCCATCAAGGTGTCGTGTGAGGTGTTCAGATAAGCCCAGTGCCTGTGGGATGCTCGTTTCGTTTCTGTCTTCTATCTTTTTTCTTTTTATTCTCCCTGTCCAGTAGAGGTTATTTTTTTAAATCAAATTTGTCGGTGCAAATATGAAGAGAGCAGTTAAGAAAGCATAAGTATCTTTACTGTACTGAAAGTTCATGAATATGTCACAGCGCACGTGAATTCAGAACAAATAATAATAATAATGATAATTTAATAATAATTATAATAACAGTAACGTCTGTTATCAATATTTATTGGTAGTATTATTATCATTATTGCTATCATTATTATTTCTGTTTTTGCTGTTATCATCATCATCATCATCATCATCATCATCATCATCATCATCATCATCATCATCATGATCATCATCATCACTAGTAGTAATAGTAGTAGTATGATTATTATTGTTATTATTATTATTGGTATCATTACTATCATCATCATTAGTAATAGCGGAACTATTTCTATTATTGTATTGTGATCCTTCCATAACATTTCATAACATATTGATCAGAAAAGTCTCGCTGCAAAGTTGTGATGTCTGCATTTTGTACTGTATTTTATGTTTTCATAGAAAAAAAAACCTTCACTGCAAACCGATAGAGGACACAGTCAAGTTTTCAGTTTTCCAGGTAAGAATAGGATTTTCTGTTTAGATGAACTCTAGTCAGTGATTTTTTCCTAGGACAAACCCCACTCCCAATTTACACTACAAAAATGAGCATTTCTGCTGGTAGAAGAACCAATAAAAAATTTCGGAAGGTGGTATGATGACTCCCTGGAGGATACACAAAGGGTTAAGGAAACCAAGCAAATGGCAGAAGAAAGCTTGCAGGTAATAGACCACTGTGGCCTTCTTGGCAAAGACAAAGTATGGTGCCTGCTGTTCATGCTGATTCCAAAGCTTCTCTGGCCTCTGTTGATATACGATATCTGCATTGGCACAGTTGAGTCAATGGAGGCCAAAATAAACAAATACACACTGTGTTAGATATGGACACACAGCTGTCAGTAAGCCATCACATATGGACACACAGCTGTCAAAAATTCATCACATATAGACACACAGCTGTCAAAAAGCCATCACATATGGACACACAGCTGTCAAAAAGCAATCACATATGGACACACAGCTGTCAAAAAGCCATCACATATGGACACACATCTGTCAGTAAGCCATTACATATAGACACACAGCTGTCAAGAAGCCATCACATATGGACACACAGCTGTCAAAAAGCCATCACATATGGACACACAGCTGTCAAAAAGCCATTACATATAGACACACAGCTGTCAAAAAGCCATCACATATGGACACACAGCTGTCAAAAAGCCATCACATATGGACACACAGCTGTCAAGAAGCCATCACATATGGACACACAGCTGTCAAAAAGCCATCACATATGGACACACAGCTGTCAAAAAGCCATCACATATGGACACACAGCTGTCAAAAAGCCATCACATATGGACTCAGCTGTCAAAAAGCCATCACATATGGACACACAGCTGTCAAAAAGCCATCACATATGGAACACAGCTGTCAAAAAGCCATCACATATGGACACAGCTGTCAAAAAGCCATCACATATGGACACACAGTTGTCAAAAAAGCCATCACATATGGACACAACGCTGTCAAAAAGCCATCACATATGGACACAGCTGTCAAAAAGCCATCACATATGGACACAGCTGTCAAAAAGCCATTACATATGGACACAGATGTCAAAAAGCCATCACATATGGACACACAGCTGTCAAAAAGCCATCACATATGGACACACAGCTGTCAAAAAGCCATCACATATAGACACAGCTGTCAAAAAGCCATCACATATAGACACAACGCTGTCAAAAAGCCATCACATATGGACACACAGCTGTCAAAAAGCCATCACATATGGACACACAGCTGTCAAAAAGCCATCACATTATGGACACACAGCTGTCAAAAAGCCATCACATATAGACACACAGCTGTCAAAAAGCCATCACATATGGACACACAGCTGTCAAAAAGCCATCACATATGGACACACAGCTGTCAGTAAGCCATCACACATGGACACACAGCTGTCAGTAAGCCATCACATATGGACATACAGCTGTCAAAAATTCATCACATATGACACACAGCTGTCACAAAGCCATCACATATGGACACACAGCTGTCAAAAAGCCATCACATATGGACACACAGCTGTCAAAAAGCCATCACATGTGGACAAACAGCTGTCAGTAAGCCATCACATATGGACATACAGCTGTCAGTAAAGCCATCACATATGGACACACAGCTATCAAAAAGCCATCACATATGGACATACAGCTGTCAAAAAGCCATCTCATGTAGACACACAGCTGTCAGTAAGCCATCATATATGGGCACACAGCTGTCAAAAAGCCAACCACACATATATAGACACACAGCTGTCAAAAAGCCATCACATATAGACACACAGCTGTCAAAAAGCCATCACATAAGGAGACAACGCTGTCAGTAAGCCATCACATAATTAGAACACAATGAAGCTGTCAGTAAGCCATCACATATGGACACACAGCTGTCAGTAAGCCATCAATATGGACACACAGCTGTCAGTAAGCAATCACATAAGGACACAACGCTGTCAGTAAGCCATCACATATGGACACACAGCTGTGAAAAATCCATTACATATGTACACACAACTGTCAGTAAGCCATCACATATGGACACAACGCTGTCAGTAAGCCATCACATATGGACACAACGCTGTCAGTAAGCCATCACATATGGACACAACGCTGTCAGTAAGCCATCACATATGGACACAACGCTGTCAGTAAGCCATCAATATGGACACACAACTGTCAGTAAGCCATCACATATGGACACAACGCTGTCAGTAAGCCATCACATATGGACACACAGCTGTGAAAAATCCATCACATATGTACACACAACTGTCAGTAAGCCATCACATATGGACACACAGCTATCAAGAAGCCATCACATATGGACACACAGCTGTCAAAAAGCCATTACATAAGGACACAACGCTGTCAGTAAGCCATCACATATGGACACACAGCTGTCAAAAAGCCAACACATATAGACACACAGCTGTCAAAAAGCCATCACATATTGACACACAGCTGTCAAAAAGCCATCACATATAGACACACAGCTGTCAAAAAGCCATCACATATTGACACACAGCTGTCAAAAAGCCATCACATATTGACACACAGCTGTCAAAAAGCCATCACATATGGACACACAGCTGTCAAAAAGCCATCACATATTGACACACAGCTGTCAAAAAGCCATCACATATGGACATACAGCTGTTAAAAAGCCATCACATATAGACACACAGCTGTCAAAAAGCCATCACATATAGACACACACTGTCAAAAAGCCATCACATATGGACACACAGCTGTCAAAAAGCCATCACATATAGACACACACTGTCAAAAAGCCATCACATATAGACACACACTGTCAAAAAGCCATCACATATGGACACACAGCTGTCAAAAAGCCATCACATATAGACACACACTGTCAAAAAGCCATCACATATGGACACAACGCTGTCAAAAAGCCATCACATATGGACACACAGTTGTCATCACAAAAAAACTCAGCTCACCCTCTGCTGGCCTGACTGTATAAAATCCAACATGGCCGCCACTGGGAAACGTGAATGCTCGCTTTCTCTCTAGATCCTCGTGAAATGTTACTTTCCCGTATGAGTTTCAGTGCAATCAATCTATTTCGAAGATCAGTTTGAAGTTTGATGGTCACTTAAGGTCAAATGTCATTTTCAAGGACATTTCAGTTTAAAATTGTAATAATTCTAAAAGTAATCAACATCAAGAAAAAATATTGGATCGTAGACCCATGTTTTTACCTTACAATTTATTTCCGAATTCCATGAATGCCTCAGCCTCTACATGTAACCAGGATAGCACTTGTCCACCTCTATATGTAACCAGGATAGCTGTATAACATTCAAAATGACATCCTGTATAGCACTTGTCCACCTCTACATGTAACCAGGATAGCTGCATAACGTTCAAAATGACATCCTGTATAGCACTTGTCCACCTCTACATGTAACCAGGATAGCTGCATCACATTCAAAATGACATCCTGCATAGCACTTGTCCACCTCTATATGTAACCAGGATAGCTGCATCACATTCAAAATGACATCCTGTATAGCACTTGTCCACCCTTACACGTAACCAGGATAGCTGCATAGCATTCAAAATGACATCCTGTATAGCACTTGTACACCACTACATGTAACCAGGATAGCTGCATCACATTCAAAATGACATCCTGTATAGCACTTGTTCACCACTACATGTAACCAGGATAGCTAGCATAACATTCAAAATGACATCCTGTATAGCACTTGTCCACCTCTACATGTAACCAGGATAGCTGCATAACATTCAAAAATGACATTCCTGTATAGCACTTGTCCACCACTACATGTAACCATGATAGCTGCATCACATTCAAAATGACATCCTGTATAGCACTTGTCCACCTCTACATGTAACCAGGATAGCTGCATAACATTCAAAATGACGCTTATAGCACTTGTCCACCTCTACATGTAACCAGGATAGCTGCATAACATTCAAAATGACATCCTGTATAGCACTTGTCCACCTCTACATGTAACAGGATAGCTGCATAACATTCAAATGACATCCTGTATAGCACTTGTCCACCTCTACATGTAACCAGGAAGCTGCTAACATTCAAAATGACATCCTGTATAGCACTTGTCCACCTCTACACGTAACCAGGATAGCTGCATAACATTCAAAATGACATCTGTATAGCACTTGTCCACCTCTACATGTAACCAGGATAGCTGCATAACGTTCAAAATGACATCCTGTATAGCACTTGTCCACCTCTACATGTAACCAGGAGCTGCATAACATTCAAATGACATCCTGTATAGCACTTGTCCACCTCTACATGTAACTAGGATATCTGATAACATTCAAAATGACATTCCTGTATAGCACTTGTACCAGCTCATAACATTAAATTCCGATTGTAAGCACTTGTCACAAACAGTAACCGATAGACTTGTCACCTTAATTACAGATAGTGCATACATTATAATGATCCATTCACTTACCACTACTGCTAAACCAAATAGCTGCTATCTAAATGATCCACTATAATTGTCCGATGTCTAACATTCAAATGACATGCTGCACATTTCCAAATCATTGAACCAGTAGCATAACTTCAAATGAACGTATAGATAGTCCACTACATTAAACAGTAGCTGATACACTTTCAACATCCTTATAGTACTGATGCCACCTCTCAAATGACACCTGATATACATTCAATACATCCATGTAACCAGATAGCTCTACATTACAAATGAATCTGATAGCATTTCACAAAATGAACCTGATAGCATGTCACCTCTAATGACAGATGCTGCATAACTTATGACACCTTATACCAATTGTGCCACTTCAAGTAACCGTAGCTGCATCCACTCTAATGAATCCTGTATAGCTACTTTCAAATGAACTGTAACAGGATGTGCCACATTCAACAAATCATCCTGATACACTTGTCAATAAACATACCAGGATTGCTCACTAAATTAAAAGGATGCTGCATAACTTTCAAATGAACCGATAGCATGCACATCACATTAAATGAACGCGTATAGCATTCACTACACTGTAACCGGAGCTTGTAACATTCAAATGACATCGTGCACTTCACCTCACTGTAACATTAGCTCTAACGTACAAGATGAACTGTATAGCATTGACATCCTTATACATGTACCTACATGTAACAAATACTCCTTAAATCACATGACACCTCTATAATGTCCACTTAATGAACAGATCATACATTCAATGACACCTGTATAGACACTATGTCCACATACAGATAACCAAATGACACATTCAAAATGACACCTGTACATGAACAGATAGCTCACATCATACACTGTATACAGTCACTTAGTAACCGGATACTTCAAAATCAAATCATGTATAGCACTTGTCCACCTCTACATGTAACCAGGATAGCTGCATAACTTCAAAATGACATCTGTATAGCACTTGTCCACCTCTACATGTAACCAGGAAGCTGCATAACATTCAAAATGACATCCGTATAGCACTTGTCCACCTCTACATGTAACCAGGATAGCTGCATAATTCAAAATGACATCCTATAGCACTTGTCCACCTCTACATGTAACCAGGATAGCTGCATAACATTCAAAATGACATCCTGTATAGCACTTGTCCCTCACATTAACCAGATAGCTCGCATAACATTCAAAATGACATCCTGTATAGCACTTGTCCACCTTACAGTAACCAGGATAGCTGCATAACATTCAAAATGACATCCTGTATAGCACTTTCCCACCTACATGTAACCAGGATAGCTGCATAATCAAAATGACACTGAATCCTTTCACTTCATCGAACCGTCTACATACTTCAAAATGAACTGTATAAGCATTTCAAAATACATGTAACCTGATACTGCATAACATCAAATGATCCTTAAGCACTTGTCCCACCCTAATGTAACCAGATAGCTGCATAACATTCAAAATGACATCCTGTATAGCACTTGTCCACCTCTACATGTAACAGGATAGCTGCATAACATTCAAAATGACATCCTGTATAGCACTTGTCCACCTCTAATGTAACCAATAGCTGCATACATTCAAAATGACATCCTGTAAGCACTTGTCACCTCTAATGAACAGGATAGCTGCATAACATTCAAAATGCACTTATACACTTTCCACCTTACATGTAACAGAAACTGCAACTTCAAAAGACACTGTAAGCATGTCCACCTCTACATGTAACCAGATAGCTGCATACATTCAAAATGACATCTGATAGCACTTGTCCACCTCTACATGTAACCAGGATGCTGATAACTTCAAAATGACACCTGTATAGATTGTCCACCTTAATGAACAGGATCTGCATAACATTCAAAATGACATCCTGTATAGACTGTCCATCTACATGTAAAGATACTGTATAACATTCCAACTGACATCCGTAACATTGTCCACTAATTAACAGGATAGTGATAACATTCAAAAATACATCCTGTAGCCATCCATTCTAAATTAACCAGATGCATGTCATACATAAAAGAACCTGTATAACTTTCCACCTTACACGAACCGGTACTCTAACTTAAAATGACATCCGATAATGACACCTTAATGTACCGATACTCATACATTCAAATGAATCCTGATAGCACTTTCCTCCATTAATCAGGATAGCTGCATAACATTCAAAATGACATCCTGTATAGCACTTGTCCACCTCTACATGTAACCAGGATAGCTGCATACATTCAAATGACATCCTGTATAGCACTTGTCCACCACTACATGTAACCAGGATAGCTGCATAACATTCAAAATGACATCCTGTATAGCACTTGTCCACCTCTAATGTAACCAGGATAGTGCATAACATTCAAAATGACTCCTGAAGCACTTGTCCACCTTACTGAAACCAGGATAGCTGCATACATTCCAAATGACATCCTGTATAGCACTTGTCCACCACTACATGTAACCAGGATAGCTGCATAACATTCAAAATGACATCCTGTATAGCACTTGTCCACCTCTATATGTAACCAGGATAGCTGCATAACATTCAAAATGACATCCTGTATAGCACTTGTTCCACCTCTACATGTAACCAGGATAGCTGCATAACATTCAAAATTGCATCCTGTATAGCACTTGTCACCACTACATGTATCCAGGATAGCTGTTTAACATTCCAAATGACATCCTGTATAGCACTTGTCCACCTCTACATGTAACCAGGATAGCTGCATAACATTCAAAATGACATCCTGTATAGCACTTGTTTATCACTACATGTAACCAGGATAGCTGCATAACATTCAAAATGACATCCTGTATAGCACTTGTCCACCTCTAC